>JADBJO010002862.1:272500-275000 GCA_016801955.1 Conus betulinus
AGGGTAAATTTCACGTATGATAATAGCCAGGCTGATTCAGATACCCATGTTCAATCTATTCCATTTATTTGGCGTTGAAGAAACAGGCTTCCTAATGCCAGCATCTGTTTGTTTTGTTCTGTTGAAGTATGCGAGTCTGTCTTCCTTCTTTTATGAAAACTGCATGCATGTTTCTGGAATCCCTTATCAAAATGTATGCAGCTGTTTTGTTTCGTCCTTAGAGTTACGTGTGTGTTGTTGACTAGATCATAATGATGCCCCAGAACTGTTTTCTACATGGAATACCGTGCGTCTTCCTTGTTTCGTTACTTAAATCACATTTCTCTTCCTTCGTTTGGTTCATTGAAGCACTTGCATTCTCTCTCTCTCTCTCTCTCTCTCTCTCTCTCTCTCTCTCTCTCTCTCTCTCCCTCTCTCTCCTTCGCTCTCTTTTTCTCTCTCTCTCTCTCTCTCTCTCTCTCTCTCTCTCTCTCAGAAGGAGTCTTCTAAAGTATTATGTGCGTAAACGACGTCACAGAAAAGCTCCAGAATAATATTCCTATGAAAAAACACACTCGATTGTACGGACACAATGTCTGCACAATAAACTATCTGAAGTCTCTCTATCTCTCTCTGTTCATTAAATTACATGATTTTTTTCTTCTTTAAATTTGCGCCGTCAAACAAATCATGAGCATCTTTCTTGTTTAGTTCACTACATCATGTGCGTCTTTCTTGCTGTCCACCGAGGTCAAATGCGTCTTTCTCGTTTCGTTCCTTGTGTCACGTGCACCCTTCTAATTTCGCTCAGTTATCGACAAGCATATTCCCTTCGTTCATTTCTTTCACATGCATGTGTTATCAATCAGCCGTTAAAAAGCCTGGACTGGCATTGTTGAATTCTTTGAATTCTGTTCATTTGCTGTTTCCATCAAAGAGATCAGGCTTTCTGCCTTGTCTGTGGGTTGGCTGGGTTTGCCCGTCCATCAGCTTACTAATGTATGAAACACTGAGCCGGTCTCAACGAAACTTGCTGGATCGATGGAATGTGGTCCAAGGAGGAACTCATCAAGTCTTGAAACGGATCCGGATCAAAATGTGGATCAGCTCACCAACAATCAACGAATTCGTCCTCGGGCTACATTCCGAATCAAAACACGGACTCAGGAATAGTTCGGTAGTTCGGGGGGGGGGGGGGGGGGGGGGGTGGCGGCGGGGGGGGTTACTGGGTGTGGAATCTGTGGGTCTGTCTGAAGTGAAAAGGATTTTTTTAACCTTGGTGTGTGTGTGTGTGGTGTGTGTGTGTGTGTGTGTGTGTGTGTGTGCTGGGGGGTGGGGTGGGGTTGCGCACTCCCGAACAACCTTGCAGATTTTTTTTGTAATAGATCTCTGTTTCACGGAGAAGGAAGATTAGCAACCGGTATGTCTGGTGAGTACGCTTACCTCATTAAAGAAAAGAAAGGAAAGACTCTCACCGTGACGATGAGGGGCATGGAGCAAACCATCTCCAGAAAGAAAGTCTTGGTGAGGAGCTGGTCCCACACATTGCCCTGTGGACAAAGGCTTTCACTCACACCACTGCATCTTGGTCACCAAGCTTCTCTGACTCACTGGACCGTCAGTTCATATCACGCTTACATCAGCACAGTAAGTCAAACAATGAAGAGCAAAGGGTTACAGATGTTGAAAAAAAGATGGGGGAGGGGAGGGGTGAGGGAAGAGAGTACAATACTGACAGTCTGGCACGGCTCAGACAGGAGTTTGCACGGATGAAAATTAACACAAATATCTTAAACCGTTAGTAAATGTACCACCGTATACATGAATAGTCTCCTAAGATGTGTTGAGAATGGACTGAAAGAAGATTGAATTGTAGTCAGACTGGGAATACAGATTCCCCACCCCACCCCCACTTTCATCTTCTCTTTCTATTCTTTTAAAATGCACATTCGTTGTAATGCCTGCTAATATCTGGTCTGGGTTTCTCTTATCCATCTTAAGTAAGGTATGTACAAATGCAAGCCCACTTCACCATCCCATGTGTAAATACTTGGTATATTACAATTGTGTTTACACACACACACACACACACACACACACACACACACACACACACACACACACACACACACACACACACGCACACACACACACGAATAAGGTTTCGTTCACCTGCGTTCAATAAGTCATGAAAAGATATATGCACACTTCTTCATCTCATTCCTGAATCTGAAGTGTTTTAAACTGTAAACAGCAACCCTCCCTCCCCTCCCCCCCCACCGCAACTTCCAATACACACACACACACACACACACACACACACACACACACACACACACACACACACACACATGCATGCGCGCACACGGACAGATATACACATGCACAATAACACACATGCACAGGCACATGAGCATCGGAGTAATGAATAGCACTTCATTGCAATATTGTCAGTTATAATCAAGCAAACTGCACACACACACACACACACACACACACACACACACACACACACACACAC
>JADBJO010002862.1:277500-279831 GCA_016801955.1 Conus betulinus
TTTAAACTGGATCGTCAGTCAACAAGCCTGCAAATGTGTGGCAAGAAAGTAAACGCACGCCCGCCCGCCCGCCCGCCCGCACGCACGCCCGCCCGCCCGCCCGCACGCCCGCACGCACGCACACACCATCGACAACGTTGTGCTCTATTGTGATGTTTTCAGTTTTGTTACCTTTTCTTGCTGACGTTTGAACTGCAAATGTACACTGCAGCGTTTGCAGGTAAAGGGGGTGTTCATGTCATTACATACACTTGATGCAAATGCTGTGCTGACCAATTACAGATGTTCACCAATATCAGGTCGTCCAAATGAGAAATCAACATGCAAGTGAAGATTTCTTTTTATACATGATTCAATAAAACAAAGAAAGGCATGACGAAATAAAACAAAGAAGTCTTACACCAATAATCCTTAAAATAACAGCAAAGACAAAAAGAAATAACCAGACTGCTTGCGCACACGGGCATGAAGCATCCATATTAAGCTAAAAAAGAACGGCGATATGCGGTGAAGGCAACAACTGGGTCTGTCATGCCCAGCAACACAAACAAGGTCAGTCCTACCGAACGAGAGAGACAGAGACTTGGTGTTCAATGTAAGAAAAAAAAATACACATAAACCCCCCTCAGTTCATATAGATGATGATCACGTCTACAATGCAAAAGAACAAATTTCAAGCATCTAGAACCACAGCGGTGAGCAACGAGTCTTTCATGCCAGTTAGGCTCAGCTGCTTGTTCACACGAACCTTCATGCTCTTTACAGTCTTAACAAGCAAATGTCTTGTGGGTGTCTTTTTAAAATCATACTTTCTTTCATTTCATTCATTCATTCATTCACTTATTTGTTTATTCATTATGTATTTATTGTTTTTATTATTCGTCTGTTCTTATATTGTTTTGTTAATTCATTCGTCTATTCATTTAACTGATTACATTTTTTTTTCGTTAATTCATTTATTTGTTTGCTTGTTTATCTACTCTTTGGCGACGTCTTCTCCGGTGGTTGTTTTGAGTCCAGTAAAACGTTCATTTAAAGAGGGGCAAAAGTATTCAGCCGCCCACACCCAAAACATCTAGGGTCAACACTGTCACAGTACAACAGACCGAGTTCATCATAATTATCCACTTCAGGTCAACACTGCCAAAGTACACCAGACTGAGTTCATCATAATTATCCACTTCAGGTCAACACTGTCACAGTACACCAGTCTGAGTTCATCATAATTATCCACTTCAGGTCAACACTGTCACAGTACAACAGACTGAGTTCATCATAGTTATCCACTTCAGGTCAACACTGCCAAAGTACACCAGACATCATGTCCACTTCGATTTCAGCTTCATCGAGAGGACGCCACTGCGTGTGGATTAGTCATAGATGCTGCACCGGCACCTCATCTGCTACGCCACAAGACCACTATGCTATCATACAGACAAATTACCATGTCTGACGTACGAATAACAAAGATATGGTCTGCCGCAGCAGAAATTAAAACACTCGGTCTACCATACCAAAGCATACTTGGTCTGTCACACCAAAGCGCACTGGGTCTACCATACCAAAAGCACACTGAGAATTCCACAACACAACACAAAGATCTGACTTATAAGAAAGCGACAGATCGTCTCTGCCATTCAAGAGAGTAAAATCACATTAGCTAACACACACACACACACACACACACACACACACACACACACCAAACAAATAAACATAAGGTCTGCCGTGGCGATCAAGCAGGAAGACGTCTGCGGTGTCAAAAATCAAACATCAGGGATTACCAAAACTGGTAAGATTAGAGTTGAGCTGTTAACAACAAACACAACAAACACAACAACAAATAAGGCTTGCTTTACAGGAAGAAGCTTGCCTGACCGTGTGCCTTAAAACTGACCGATAGTAGTCTTCAAAACAAATGACAGACATGTGTTAAGTTCCGAAAACATCAATGCAATACAGTCAATTTGGGTACAATTATACATAAACAAACAGTTCATTAATATGCAAGAAACTTCACAAAATTCCATTTAAATAGAAAACGTCATAGACGTGTTGTATTCTTAAGCACAAGTGTCCAAAAGAAAGAATGTGTGTGTGGCAATGAGTTCAGTCGTCTCTATGAAGAACAACCATTACGACTGCCAAAGCAAAGAACTCAGCCTTGCTTTGGCACACAACAGGTGACAGGTTTGCGGGTAACAAAAGAACGCAGACTCGATGCGGATCCAGAAATAGTGATGAGGATACCTTACAGAATTGGTATGAAGCTTTTCCGTATCCAGAAATAGTCCGTATCAGAGGATTACCTTACAGAATTGGTATGAAGCT
>JADBJO010002863.1:0-20000 GCA_016801955.1 Conus betulinus
ATCTGATTGAAATTGCTGATAGATTAATAAATAAACTGAACTTTTCTATCCATGGGATAAAACAAATGAATATTGTTTTTTCACTAAACGTTTAGGGGTTTAAAAAACAGGTTTAAAAGGAAATCATTGTTTTTGCATATTTCAAAGAAAAACGTTTTGATGTTATTTGCTTACAAAATGTCACATAACAACAGCGATGTAAATGAATGGGAAAAGCAATGGGGTGGAACTATTTTTTACAATGAGGGAACGAATAAAAGCAGAGGAGAAGTTATTTTGATTCAAAACACACAAGACAGAATCTTAGTAATTTCAGTGGTAAATGAATGCTATAATTTAATGGTTGCCAATATTTATGCACCCAACAACACAAAGGAAAAAATCATATATTATCGAAAATTGATTGAAGTTTTCAGTTCTATGGAGTACGAAGATTTAATTATTCTTGGTGATTTTAACTGCACTCTGAACAGTGACCTCGACATAATTGCGGGTCCAACCCCACGACAGATCGGAAACTGCCAGTTTTCAGCATGTTATTAATACATTAGATTTTAACAGATGCCTGGAGACTTTATCATCCAAAAGAAAAAGATGCCTCATGGATTCGTCTTAACCCATTTATAGCGCGCAGATTAGATTATTGTTTTGTTTCCAGTAACATTTTGCGTTTTGTGTACTTTGTGTGAACATTTCTTTGTTCCGAATTCTGACCATAAGGCCGTTGTCCTTGAATTGAATGAGAATGACTTCATCCGGGACCAGGGTATTGGAGATTTAATAATGATAGTTATCTTAAAAATGTTCTGTTTGTACAAAAAATGAATGATATATTAGATACATTTCTTTTAGACAATGAAGGTCTGAATCATTTAGAAAAATGGGAAATGTGTAAGGTTGAAATAAGAAAATTTTGTATAGATTTCGGGAAAAATCTGGCTTGTGAGAAAAGAAATGAATCTCTGATATTGCAATCAAAGTTACAAAGTCTAGAAAAAGAGCTCGCCAGCGATCCCCAAAACGAAAATATTAATAAACGCTTTATGACAGTAAAACAGAGCTTAGAGATTTTGCAGGCTTACAAAGCTAGAGGCGCTCAAGTAAGATGCAGACTTAATGGATAGAAGAAGGAGAAAAAGAATACAAAATATTTTTGTAGTTTAGAAAAGGAACGAAGCAGAAATAAGATTGTTACAAGACTGTGTACAGAGACAGGTAACATTATAACTGACCAAAGAGAAATAATGCAAGAACAAATTGCATTTTATAAACAGTTATATGCCCAGAATACTGAAGCGTCGAATGTAGAAGCTACCGACATTTTTATTGAAAATGCAGAAATAAGACAGTTAGAAGAAAAATGACGCAGTAACATGTGAAGGCACAGTGTGACATTAGAAGAGACGACATCTGCTCTCAAGAAGATGAAAATGGCTCTGCTCCAGGAAGTGATGGCTTAACAACCGAGTTTTACAATTTTTTTGGTCAAAATTAGGCAATGTTGTCACTAACTCCTTTATTGAATCCTTTAACAGTGGAAGTCTCTCATTTACACAACGGCAAGGCATTATAACTCTTTTTCACAAAGGTAAAGACTTTGGTTTAGAGATAACTTAACAACTGGCGACCCATCACTCTTACAAACTCCGATTATAAAATTTTGGCAAAAGTACTCTTGGAAAGACTAGGTAAAGTCATCCATAACTTAGTTAACGAAGATCAAGTTGGATACATAAAGGGAAGAAATACAGCAACAGTGTTAAGAACCATCGATGATGTAATCAACTATTTAAATAAAACCGGAAAGGCGGGGTATTTATTAGCTATAGATTATGAAAAAGCCTTCGACTCCATATCAAAAAAATATTTTTTACATGTATTCAAGGTTTTGGGATTTGGGACCGATTTCCAAAGATGGGTACACGTTTTAACAAATGGTAACCAAAGCTGTATCAACCATGGAGGCTGATTGTCTGAGCCATTTAATGTAACTTGTGGAATAAGGCAAGGCTGTCCCCTTTTCTCCTTTAGCGTTTGTTTTAGCTGTAGAGCTCTTTGGCTGCAAAGATTAGAAAAAGTGAAGTAACGGGTATCCAAGTGCCAACAAGGTACCATGCAAAATGAGCAGTATATTAAGATAAAACAACTCGCTGATGATACCACCCTATTCTTAGATAACAAAAATGATATGATCGAATCTTTGAATATTCTGAAAGCATTCGAAAAGTTCTCTGGTCTTAAGTTAAATATGAATAAACCAAAGCTATCAGAATGGGCAGGAGAATAAATGAAAACAATTTGCCTTTCGCTATAGTTGAAAGAATAAAAATACTTGGAATTTATTTTGAAAAAGATAAAAATGGCCAAAAAAATGACGAAAACTGGAAAGGCAGAGTTGAAACCATAGAAAATTAATAAAGACCTGGAGCAAACGAGACATCAGCATTCATGGCAAAATTACAGTTATTAAATCTTTTTTGTTAGTCAACTAGTCTTTGTAATGCAGTCAATTGGTATTCCATATGAAGTCCTGCAGAAGATAAATACGATGTTATATAAATTTGTTTGGCAAAAGAAACACAGTAATCGGAAAGCATTCGAAAAAGTGAAAAGGAAAGTAATGGAAGCAGACTATAACTCAGGAGGTTTAAAAATGGTTAACGTTATGGAACTGCAAAACTGTATGTATTTGCAATGGGCAGGGAAATTGTTTTCTGTTTGACAGACGAAAATTGGAGTAAGATTCCGAAGTGGCACTTAAACAAAAATATTAGTAATGATAGCATATTTAAGCTTAACTGTAATGCAACGCAGTTGCAGCAAATTGAACGAATAGACAATGAATTTTGGAGAAATGTAGTTACCATTTATTTGAATAATAAGAGGAAAACCAAGATAGAAGAAATAACACCAAGTAACTTTTTAGATCAAATGTTATTTTATAATGACTTGATAAATACAAAGGCAATATATTATATTTTCAAGAATGGAAGGGAAAAGGGAATACAGTTTGTCAGAGACATTGTGCACGTTACTGAAAATAGACTGCTTATCTCAATGAAGTGGAGACAGTTTTAGGTGATCGTAATGCAAATACAATTTTTGAATATAACGCACTGCGAAACGCTTCCCATCAACATGGCTGGAGTGGATTTATGAAAACAATATTACCCTTGACAATGTTTACTCTGCTGACTGCGAAGCCCATCTATTTAACACAAAACAAAAAAAGATAAAAAAAAAAAAAAAAAGTTGCTGGAGCAAAGGAATTTGAGTAACGTTACTGCAAACAGCAAGGACTTTGGCGCAGAAAACTCGACTTTGAAGTAGACGAACACATATGGCTAACACCAAGAACATCTACAAAAGAGGTTAGGCTGTATGAACTACAGTGGAAAATAAACCACAACATTTACCCGACTAATATTCTTTTGCAAAAAATGAAGGTATCAGAAACTAACAAGTGTGATAACTGTACAGATGAAATTGATTTTATTGAACATTTCTTTTTCTACTGTCCTCCAGTGAACACATTTTGGAAAAATATAGAAATATTGATTTCATCGAGAATCGATACATCTCTGAAACTGTCGTTAACTGACGTTCTTTTTGGAGTCCACAGAGACGATATAGGTAAACAGGTACAAAATCGATTAACCATATTATATTAGTGGGGAAAATGTCCATTAGCATTGCACGTAAAACTAAAAAATTGATGGCATTACAAATGATTTTCGATCAACACATAGAATTGAGAAAGCGTTACATCGATTTATAAATTGCATAAGTAAAAAGTGACAGAGTTCAGAAACCTGCGTTTGTACAACATAAGAACCTAGAGATGTAATTCTCCCGAAAGAAAAAAGAATAAAAAGAACCATTAGGTAACCATTAGCATGCGCTCAGCACTGGTTTAGTGTTTATCCGTTTGTTTTGCCTATTAGTCCTGTTTGTACGTGTATAAACTTGCTCTTTATAACACAGGTCTTTGCTCATATTTAGTCATTCCTAGAGCTGTATGGCTGACCATCATTGTATACATGTATACACAACGCACACTCACGCATGCACGCAAGCACCACACATGCTCTAGCACGCCCAAACACACACACACACACACACACACACACACACACACACACACACACACACACACACACACACAAGTACGCGCGCTCTCGCACACTCACACGCACTTGCACGTGCACACACACACACACACACACACACACACACACACACACACACACACACACACACACACACACACACACACGCATGGACGCACGCACGTACACACACACACACACACACACACACACACACACACACACACACACACACACACACACACACACACACACACACACACACACTTATTATCTCGCTTCTTGGCTTTCCTCATGTCTCCCTTGTAGACCCCCTTTTCGCTATAAGGGCAGCATATTTGGGGAATAGCCAATTTCCGAGATCTTAGGTGACCCATGACTTTGTCTCCTGTGCATGTTTGTCATCTCTCCTAGGGTCGTCCTTGCAGCCCTTTTCGTCTGTACTCTTCAAGGATGATTGATGCCAGACTTCTGAACGTTTGATGTACATTTCTGAAGCGTCTATCAGCATTTCTGGATCTTTTGTCTGTCTGTCTGTCTGTCTGTCTGTCTGTCTGTCTGTCTGTCTCTCTCTCTCTCTCTCTCTCTCTCTCTCTCTCTCTCTCTCTCTCTCTCTCTGACAAAACTGAAAGAAAAGAAACTAACACAGGTTTTTTGTTTTTTTGTTTTGTTTTTTTTTTTTGTTTTTTTTTTTGTTTCATGCATGTTGTTCTGTTTACATATGCAGCATATTATCAGAGTGAAAGTGCCAATACACCACACATTAGAACATTAACAAACCCAGACACTTTGTATCAAACGCCAATACACTTAAATCAGCAAAAATATGTCATTTGAGAGAACATACAGACATTGCATGGTGTGTAAGAGACAGGTTGGAGAAGAGAGAACAACAAAAAAAGAATTAGTATTGGAAATTGTTTTTTTTTTTTTTTCTCACTTTTTGGGTTTTTTTTTTGCAGATGAAGAGGACAATGTGCAGCACCAAAAAATGAGGAGGCGGATTTCGGCCGTAGGAGGAAAAAAAAAAAAAGTACCGCCTTAGGTGCTCCATTGATCCGATAACTGATGCCACAAAAAAAAAAAGAGATTAGGTACTTTGGTGAGCCAGCCAAGAGACTGTTGCAGTAGTCCAGCCTTGAGAGAACTTGGGAACAAACCAGAGTGTTTGTGGCTTCAGTGGAAAGGAAGTGTCTAACTGAACTGATCTTACGTATTTCCAAATTTGCTGCCTTGCAAACATTAGACACGTGGTGCTTGAAAGAAAGGGTGGAATCAAAAGTCACACCGAGTTACGAGCCTGGGATGAGAGTTTAATATCGGAACTTCCGATACTGATGAAAGGGGGGAGGCAGGGATGACCTTGGAGTTTGGGAGGAGCAAGGAGAAGAACTTCAGTTTTGTCATCATTCAGCTGCAACTTGTTCAAAGTCATCCAATTCTTTAAATCTTGTGAACAGCTTTTAACATCACTGACAACATCCTTGAGTTCAGATACAGTGCTTGACTTGTACATCTGAGTGTCATCAGCAAAACTCTTATGCAGCAATGAGTGACGATCGATAATGTCTGACACAGGTCTGACATACAGAGCAAACAGAACCGGCCCAATGATGGAACCTTGCGGTATCCCACAGGTTAGAGGTGTAGGAGATGAAGAAAGACGATTGACAACAATTCTCTGGGAACGATCACTGAGTTATGACCTAACCCACGCAAGAACAGTGCCCTGAATGCCAAAAGAAGTTTGGAGTCTGGAAAGGAGAATGTCATGATCGATGGTGTCAAATGCCGTAGAAAGATCTAAAAGAGAGAGAAGGGAGACTTTGTCATCATCAAGGCAAGAAGGAGATCGTTTACAACTTTCAGGAGAGCGGTCTCTGTGCTAATGCCAGCCCTGTAAGCCAGGGCTTCAGGGCTGGTTTGACAGCCTTAGCAGATGGAGACACAACAAACAGCAATGACATGCAGGAATATAGTCCAGTCACCCACATGAGGCCCTCAGGGCTGGTTTGACAGTCAGCAGATGGAGACAGAATAAACAGCAGTGACATGCAGGAATATAAACCAGTCACTCACATAAGGCCCATTCAGGGCTGGTTTGACAGTCTTAGCAGATGGAGACACAATAAACAGCAGTGACATGCAGGAATATAGTCCAGTCACCCACATGAGGTCCTTCAGGGCTGGTTTGACAGTCTTAGCAGATGGAGACACATAAACCGCAGTGACACATCCAGTCACCCACATGAGGCCCCTTCAGGGCTGGTTTGACAGTCTTAGCAGATGGAGACACAATAAACCGCAGTGACACATCCAGTCACCCACATGAGGCCCCTTCAGGGCTGGTTTGACAGTCTTAGCAGATGGAGACACAATAAACAACAGTGACATGCCGGAAGTAACTGCTGTTTTCATTGTTTCCTCAGCGAATTTAGTATATTGAAACTAAAGCACTTAATGTCTACTGTGACATTAGGATAAACCTATCATGGAAAATCGTATCTCCCTAACGTATATCAGAATAGAATGTAATACACTTGTCAGTGTCAGGATAAGAATTTGAGGTTACTTATGAATTTTGTGGTGTTCACACACACTCAAAGAAATGAAGAGTATAACAGTGAAAAGAGAGGCATGTCTTAGAGGGACTGGCAACAATGTAGCTGTCTCTTTGCAGCATGTTATGATCCAGGAGAGAGAGAGAGAGAGAGAGAGAGAGAGAGAGAGAGAGAGAGAGAGAGAGAGAGAGAGAGAGAGAGAGGAAGCACTTGTCCCTGCCAGTTCTCTCAAAATCCCAAGTTCCAACCAGTGATTGGTGCTGGCAGCTTGATTTTGTTGTTGTTTGTACTTTTTTTAAGTTGTATTTTACTTGCTATGACAAGATTTTTGAGTTTACTGTTATTGTCTATTTTTCATATAACTGTGTCAAAGGAACAGAACTCATATAGTGTCATGTGCTGATATTGATCATTTTGACCGAGGGTTATTTTTTGTGCAGATGTTGTGGACTCTGTTAACATTATTCATCGCCTACAAAGTGATGGCATGGGCGCTGTCACGCATACAGATTGGGAACTATGAGGGCAAGCATGTGCTGATTACAGGGTGTGACAGCGGCTTCGGCAACCTGCTCACCAAGCATCTGGATGGTGTGTACGACCACTTTAACACATTCACACGCTCTCTCTCTCTCTCTCTCTCTCTCTCTCTCTCTCTCTCTCTCTCTCGTGCACACACACACACACACACACACACACACACACACACACACACACACACACACACACACACACAGAGAAAAATAAAACGCGCACATGCCATTCATCTTGATGGCATGAAAAATTCTTTTTCCTGCGCCTTCTGGGAACATTACTTCCATGCCCGTCCTTCCAGTTCAGTCACACACAGCCACACACAGGCTGATTGTGTCACAATGATAGTGTCAACCCCTCTGCAGGGAGCTATCAAAGGAAGATCATACTTAAAGGCAAACCATCAGCGCTGACACAGCACTGCTGCAGCATCACTTTGGTGATTTTCAGTGTAGACTGTACCGATGCAGATATGCATCGCCTGGGCCCCCTCTGATGACAGCGATGATGGTGGATGTTTAGTCACAGAGCCAGTGTGTCTGTGCCTAATGATGGTGGATGTTTAGTCACAGAGCCAGCGTGTGTGTGCTTAATGATGGTGGATGTTTAGTCACAGTGCCAGCATGTCTGTGCCTAATGATGGTGGATGTTTAGTCACAGAGCCAGCGTGTGTGTGCTTAATGATGGTGGATGTTTAGTCACAGAGCCAGTGTGTCTGTGCCTAATGATGGTGGATGTTTAGTCACAGAGCCAGCATGTCTGTGCCGAATGATGGTGGATGTTTAGTCACAGAGCCAGCATGTCAGTGCCGAATGATGGTGAATGTTTAGTCACAGATCCAGCATGTCTGTGCCTAATGATGGTGGATGTTTAGTCACTGGGCCAGCATGTCTGTGCCTAATGATGGTAGATGTTTAGTCACAGAGCCAGTGTGTGTCTGCTTAATGATGGTGGATGTTTAGTCATAGAGCCAGCGTGTGTGTGCCTAATGATGGTGGATGTTTAGTCACAGAGCCAGTGTGTGTCTGCTTAATGATGGTGGATGTTTAGTCATAGAGCCAGCGTGTGTGTGCCTAATGATGGTGGATGTTTAGTCACAGAGCCAGTGTGTGTCTGTGCCTAATGATGGTGGATGTTTAGTCACAGAGCCAGCATGTCTGTGCGTAATGATGGTGGATGTTTAGTCACAGAGCCAGTGTGTGTGTGTGCTTAATGATGGTGGATGTTTAGTCACAGGGCCAGCATGTGTGTGCCTAATGATGATGGATGTTTAGTCACAGGGCCAATGTATCTGTGCTTAATGATGGTGGATGTTTAGTCACAGAGCCAGTGTGTGTGTGCTTAATGATGGTGGATGTTTAGTCACAGGGCCAGCATGTGTGTGCCTAATGATGATGGATGTTTAGTCACAGAGCCAGCGTGTGTGTGCCGAATGATGATGGATGTTTAGTGACATGGCCAGTGTGTGTGTGTGTGCTTAATGATGGTGGATGTTTAATCACAGAGCCAGTGTGTGTGTGCTTAATGATGGTGGATGTTTAGTCACAGAGCCAGCGTGTGTGCGTCTAATGATGGTGGATGTTTAGTCACAGAGCCAGCATGTGTGTGCTTAATGATGGTGGATGTTTAGTCACAGAGCCAGCATGTGTGTGCTTAATGATGGTGGATGTTTAGTCACAGGGCCAATGTATCTGTGCCTAATAATGGTGGATGTTTAGTCATAGAGCCAGCGTGTGTGTGCATAATGATGGTGGATGTTTTTAGTCACAGAGCCAGCGTGTCTGTGCCTAATGATGGTGGATGTTTAGTCACAGAGCCAGCGTGTGTGTGCTTAATGATGGTGGATGTTTAGTCACAGGGCCAGCGTGTGTGTGCCTAATGATGGTGGATGTTTAGTCACAGAGCCAGTGTGTATGTGCCTAATGATGGTGGATTTTTAGTCACAGAGCCAGCGTGTGTGTGCTCAAGGGAACTCTGCACAGTGAATGTGGAAGTGAAATTGAAACTGAGGTCACTATAACAGCAAGAGTCACAAGTCTGAGATTTTTTTTTGTTTTCTTGTTTTTTGGGGATCAGCGAGTTTAAGGATGATGAGTTTCATTTTGACGCAGAGGTTATGACAAGGTTGTAGTTATGACAAGGTTGTACTTGACGATTCCATTTGTAATATATTTTATACTCTATTTTCAGCCAATCTCAAGAGATACAGACACATGCATTGGTGGTCAGAGAATTTGAGCAATACTCACAGATGCACACATGCTCTGTACTGATAAAACTTTGTGCGGTTTATTTCGACTGAGCCCATATTTCACTTAACACCTTTAGGTAAGATCATCAAGTGCCAAAAAATCGTGCTTACCTTAGAGCTCACTACCTCCAAGTCTGCATCCTTTAACTTTTAAGACTGTGACTGAACACATTTTGTGGCAGGTCTGGGGTTCAGTGTGTTTGCCACTTGTTTCACCTCGGAGGGAGCCAGTAGTCTACAGCAAACATGTTCAGAGAGAGTGACGACAGTTCTCCTTGATGTCACAGATCAGAAAAGTATTGACAGTGTTCGACAGTTTGTGGAGAAACAGGCTTCCAGAAGGAAAAGGTAAACACACACACACACACACACACACACACACACTGTCTCTCTCTCTCTCTCTCTCTCTCTCTCTCTCAGCTGCCAAGGGTTTTGGGTGTAGCATGTCATCATGTCATTAGCAATGCTGTGCAGTTCGCCAGAAAGTTCCGTGGAGTCTAACTTGCCAGAGGTTGAGGACGCCACACAGACCTTTTCAAAAGAGATAATAGTGAACAAAAAAAAACTCTGTTTAGCTTCACTGATATTGCATACAAGCGCTACACTTAAACATAGAATACCACACTTAAAATGTCAAAATGCTGCACGTTGTGCTTTTGAAGTCAAGGCGCCTAACTTTGCGCGCGTGCACACACACACACACACACACACACACACACACACACACACACACACACACACACAGAGTTTCTACTCCTAATCATACTTTTTCAAATACATGCTGATTGAAACACACCCATATTTTAAATACACTCATTTATCATGCACACATAAACTGAGATTTTGCTTAGTAGTAGAATAATACAGATAATCATAAAAAAGAGAGAGAGAAAAGAAAAAAAAATCATGAAGGATTTGGCAAGTCTGGAAAAGGTCGACAGATTATGACACCCAAGTTCATGGTAAAAGGGAGACTAAAATGTTTTTTTTCGTGTTGAAATTGTTGTTTTCTTCCCTGATGATGGGGACATAGGCTGTCTGGTGTAGAGTGTGTCTCAGTTAGAGACCATGGCCAGACAGTGTCTGCTACTGCAGTAAATTGTTCAGTCAGTCAGTCAGTCAGTCAGTCATTCCCCTGACCGTTGGAGTCGTTGGGGGGACGTGATGAGGGCAGCCGTCATCTCTCTCCAGGCTCTTCTGTTTGTAGCTGTCGTGAGGAGATCTGGCATGGTCATTTTGGTCCAGTCCTTTATATTTTCGGACCAACTCTTTCTCTGCCGTCCTCGTCTGCGCCCTCCTTCAATGGTACCTTAGTAATAATAATAATAATGATAATAATAAATAGTAATAATAATAATAACGTACATTTATAAAGCGCCCATTCTCACTAGAGCTCACAGCGCTTTACAATATCTAATTATAAACATGTGAAAACAAAAATCACTATACAAAACCATACGCCAGTCACCACATCAATTATGACAATGAAACATAGCAAGGACGGGGGGGGGGGGGGGGGGGGGGGGGGGGCTGGCCTACCAACATTGACACACACACACACACACACACACACATACACACACATATGTGCGCGCGCGCGCGCGCGTGCCACGCACACACATTGTCAGTTTTCAAGGGCAACACTTACAACAAGTAACGCAATGACACACCCAATACAAAGACAAAAATGTTTTCTATAAAAAAAAATTCCTCAAGCAGATGGGTTTTGAGTGCAGAGCGGAAAGCAGAGTCAGTTTCGGCAGAGCGGATCGAAAGTGGGAGAGAGTTCCAAACAGAAGGAGCTGCAAAAAAGAAGGAACGTTCACCATAGGTTTTTGTTGAAAACGCGTGGCTTGCAGAGTGTGAGAGTGTCGGATGATGAGCGGAGTGTTCTTGCCGGTGTGTATATGCCAACCAGGTGAGAAAGACAGACAGGGCCAGATCCACTGATGGCACGAAAACACATGCATGCAATTTTGTATCTAATGCGTGCTTCTATGGGGAGCCAGTGCAGAGTGTGGAGATGCGGGGTGATGTGGTCTCTACGGGGAACCCTCAAGACCAGGCTTGCTGCAGTATTTTGTAAACTCTGAATTCGTTGTATAAGATCTTGTGGGCCTTGAAGGATAGTTTTGGAGAGGGTGTTGTGACGAATGACGTGGGCCAAACCATGCCATCTTCCGTCGTTTGACGGCTGCCAGAAGTGGTCCGTGGGGCCCAACTAGGTTGGTGACCAGGTTCCGCACATAATCATTGGTCTTGTGTTCTTTGTAGGAGATGTGGAGTAGTTACCTCAGGCTCCTGGTCTCAAACGCCTGGATTCTTCTTTCTGTTTCAGCCATCAGTGTCCATGTCTTGCAGCCATATAACAGGATGGAGACCACTAGTGACTTGTTGAGCCGGAATTTTGTGTGGAATTTGATGTTGCTCTTCCACACCCTGTTCAGTATGGCCATCGCTGCTGACGTGGAGTTGATCCTGATTCGGATTTCTGTTGTGCAGATGCCATCTTTTGACAGGGTTGCTCCCAAGTACCTGAAGCTGGTCATTTCTTCCAGGGGCTCACCATTCATGGTTATGTTGGCACTGCTGTTAGTTGTGCTGTTGACCATGACCTTTAACTTCTCTGTGCTGACCTCCATGCCATAGGCACTTGTTCTTGTGACGAGTCTGTTTGTCATATCCTGGAGATCTGTGTTGCTGCCCCCCATGAGATTGATATCGTCTGCAAAACGAAGGTTGCAGATTGGCCTGCCGCCAATGTTGATGGAGGTGTGATGTTCTTCNTGAATGTGTTTGATGGTGGTCTCTGCGGGACACCCGCAGACCAGGCTGCTGTGGGCATATTTTATTAAACTCTGAATATCGTTTGTAACTAGCTTGTGGGCCTGAAGATAGTTTTGGAGAGGGTTTTGTGACTCATGACGTGGCCAAACCATCCATCTTCCGTCGTTTACGGCTGCAGAAGTGGCCCGGGGTGCCCAACTAAGGTTGGTGACCAGGTTCCGCACATAAATCATGGTCTTGTGTTCTTTGTAGGAGATGTGGAGTAGTTTCCTTCAGGCTCCTGGTCTCAAACGCCTGGATTCTTCGGTTTCTGTTTCAGCCATCAGTGTCCATGTCTTGCAGCCATATAACGGAATGGATACCACATCGTGGACTTGTTTTATCCGTGAATTTTGTGTGGAATTTGAATGTTGGACTCTTCCCCACCCTGTTCATCAGTATGCCATCGCTGCTGACGTGGGAGTGTGATCCTGATTCTGATTTCTGTTGTGGGCAGATGCATCCTGCTTGACGGTTGCCTCCCAAGTACCTGAAGCTGGTCATTTTCTCTTCCAGGGGCTCACCATTCCTGGGTATTGTATGGCACTGCTGTTAGTTTGGTGGCCTGTTGACCATGACCTTTAACTCTCTGTGGCCCTGACCTCGCTTGGCCCATAGGCACTTGTTTCTTGTGACCGAGTTCTGTTTGAACATATCCTGGAGATCTGTGTTGCTGCGCCCCATGGAGATTGATAGCGTCAATTACAAAACGAAGGTTTGCAGATTGGGCCTGCCGCCAATGTTTGATGGAGGTGTGATTGTTCGGCGAGGGTCTCTTGCATGATTCTCTCCAGAAGATGTTAAAAGGACTGGAGATAGTAGGCACCTTGTCTGACTCCGATGTGTGGTCGGAAAGAACTGGCCCTGCTGGCTGTTGACTGCTAGTGCTGCTGGAGTGTTCGTAGAGGGCCCTGGATGACTTGTACGAGCCTCACATCCATGTTGAAGCCTCTGAGAACCTGCCATAGGCCGTTGTGCCACACCCGGTCAAATGCCTTCTTCAGTCGATGAAGTTGTGGAAGAGGTCCTTTTGGTGTTGTAGAATGCTTTTTTTCAATCAGGACTCAGCAGTTGAAAATTTTGTTCCAGCAGTGCTCCGCCCTCTTCTAAATCCTGCCTGTTCTATCTGATACAAAATCCCTTACCTGGATTTCAGTCAGTTGAGGATGATGCGAAGCATGACATGTTGCTGGGTGGCTGATCAGACTTATAGTCCTGTAGTTTTGGCATTGTTTGAGATTGCCCTTCTTGGGTAAAAGAATCACCAATGAGCTAGAGTCCCACTCTGTTCGCCCACTTCTTTTCTGTCCAGATCCATTCTGACTAGCATTGTTAGAGCCTTCTGTGGTCTCTTTGCCCCTCCGTATTTCAAGAAGCTTAGCTGAGACAATGTTCCACTCCTGGGGAATATTTCCCTGGCTTCAGACACTGTATGGCGGCCCTCAGCCTCCTCCTTCAGATACTTGGAGACTGTCTCGCTGTGTGCTGGTTGTTGTTGTTTGTCCCTGCAAAATGGATTTCTCTGGGTTGATACTGGTAATTGTAGAGGCCCTCACATATTCCGTCCCCCGAGTAAAGGGTTGTTACGCAGCTTTTCCAAGGCAAGGCGCAAGTCACGAGTCAATGTTGCTAGGTTTTACAGCAACAGTGGTCATATCAGCTACAGAGCAGGTGGGGTACTGAGTTGCCTACCTTGAACCGAATTGTGTTTTTGTTCATTCCCCACGTTCAGAAAATTCTGCTCTGCTGCTTTGCTTTTTCTTTCTTGGTGCAAATATCTGAAGTGTTTGGCAAGTTCCTGTAATACTTCATTGGATGGCTGGTGTGGCAATGTAAAGGGGTCCTGCCGACACATTCCTACTCTCCCTTTGATTTTGATCTGTTCCAGGTGAGTTTGTGTCAAATTTCAAGTGCTGGCAAGTGTTGTGAAACTTCAGTTGGATAAACGTGGTGGCATTCTGAACCATGCTGGCCCCAGGTATGCTTGGAGAATGGTGTCCTGCATAGATCATGTTGGATCAGAACAGCACAGCTGAACACCTCCAAAAAGATAGGGTAGCAGGTACTAATTTGTCCTCTGTGTATGTTGCTGTCACGATCTAATTGTTGGCCATAAAGCTCCTTGTGGGGGACTGCTGGGTTCACCGGGAGTGTTAGAGTAACCAAACCTGGGTAGGCTGTGTGGAAGCGAGCAGAGCTAATGGGAACAGTGCAACAGGAGTTTTTGATGGCGCCTGTTTGTAAGGACAGTATTATT
Organism: Conus betulinus; assembly: GCA_016801955.1. Classification (NCBI taxonomy): domain Eukaryota; kingdom Metazoa; phylum Mollusca; class Gastropoda; order Neogastropoda; family Conidae; genus Conus; species Conus betulinus. The sequence continues at coordinate 14,539 of JADBJO010002863.1, forward strand.
CTCTCCCCTGTTTCAAAGGTGGTTTTTTGTAGCAAATAACCTTGTTTTTTTTCCACAACACTTTGAATACAGAACGTTCTGCGGTTGTTGGTTTTTTTTTTTTTGTTTTTGTTTTTTGTTGACTGTGACACATCTTTAACCATGAAATGTCCTGTGGAAAAATGGAAAAATGTTGACCTGGCAATAGACTGCGGCACATCTTTAAACCATGAAAATGTCCTGTTGACCTGGCAAAAATGTTGACCTAGCAATAGATGTCCTGTGGAAAAATGTTGACCTGGCAATAGACTGCGGCACATCTTTAAACCATGAAATGTCCTGTGGAAAAATGTTGACCTAGCAATAGACTGCGGCACATCTTTAAACCATGAAATGTCCTGTGGAAAAATGTTGACCTGGCAATAGACTGCGGCACATCTTTAACCCATGAAATGTCCTGTGGAAAAATGTTGACCCAGCAGACTGTGGCACGTCTTTAACCTTTAAATGTCCTGTATAATGTTGATCCAGCAGTCCTTACAGCGTTAATGCCCTGTGGAAAAATGTTGACCCAGCAGTAAACTGTGGCACGTCTTTAACTGTTAAAGTCCTGTGGAAAAATGTTGACCCAGCAGTAGACTGTGACCCATGAAGATGCAACGGCAGGGCTCACAGCATTTACATCTGCATGAACGCCTGATGTGAACTGGCCCAAACCCAGCTGTGTCTTGACAGAGCCTCAAACATTTTGTGTTTGAGAATCCTTTTTTTCTTTGCCATGACTTCACGGTGTGTTCTGCAGTTGTGTTCAAAAACTCCTCGGCATGGAAAGAATTCTATACCCAGAGCTTTACGTCTTTGCGTACATATGTATTATGTATTGTGGTATGATATGACATGATTTAGTTCTCCATTGCCCAGTTGTATTTCAAGACTAAAGTATCATTTATCATTGCAGGATGTCTATCTGTCCTCTATCTGATGGCAGGATGTCTGTCTGTCCTCTATCTGATGGCAGGATGTCTATCTATCCTCTGATGGCAGGATGTCTATCTGTCCTCTGATGGCAGGATGTCTATCTGTCCTCTGATGGCAGGATGTCTGTCTGTCCTGCATCTGATGGCAGGATGTCTGTCTGTCTTCTATCTGATGGCAGGATGTCTATCTGTCCTCTGATGGCAGGATGTCTATCGTCCTCTGATGGCAGGATGTCTATCTGTCCTGTCCTCTGATGGCAGGATGTCTGTCTGTCCTGTATCTGATGGCAGGATGTCTGTGTCTGTCCTCTATCTAATGGCAGGATGTCTATCTGTCCTCTATCTGATGGCAGGATGTCTATCTGTCCTCTATCTGATGGCAGGATGTCTGTCTGTCTCTATCTGATGGCAGGATGTCTGTCTGTCCTCTATCTGATGGCAGGATGTCTGTCTGTCCTCTATCTAATGGCAGGATGTCTGTCTGTCCTCTATCTGATGGCAGGATGTCTGTCTGTCCTCTATCTGATGGCAGGATGTCTATCTGTCCTGTATCTGATGGCAGGATGTCTCTGTCTGTCCTGTATCTGATGGCAGGATGTCTATCTGTCCTCTATCTGATGGCAGGATGTCTATCTGTCCTCTATCTGATGGCAGGATGTCTATCTGTCCTGTATCTGATGGCAGGATGTCTGTCTGTCCTGTCCTCTGATGGCAGGATGTCTGTCTGTCCTGTATCTGATGGCAGGATGTCTATCTGTCCTCTATCTGATGGCAGGATGTCTGTCTGTCTGTCCTCTATCTGATGGCAGGATGTGTGTCTGTCCTCTATCTGATGGCATGATGTCTGTCTGTCCTCTATCTGATGGCAGGATGTCTATCTGTCCTCTGTCTGATGGCAGGATGTCTATCTGTCCTCTGTCTGATGGCAGGATGTCTATCTGTCTCTCTGATGGCAGGATGTCTATCTCTCTGTCTGATGGCAGGATGTCTATCTGTCCTCTATCTGATGGCAGAATGTCTATCTGTCCTCTATCTGATGGCAGGATGTCTATCTGTCCTCTATCTGATGGCAGGATGTCTATCTGTCCTCTATCTGATGGCAGGATGTCTATCTGTCCTGTATCTGATGTAAGGATGTCTATCTGTCCTCTATCTGATGGCAGGATGTCTGTCTGTCCTGTATCTGATGGCAGGATGTCTATCTGTCCTCTATCTGATGGCAGGATGTCTGTCTGTCCTCTATCTGATGGCAGGATGTCTATCTGTCCTCTATCTGATGGCAGGATGTCTATCTGTCCTCTGATGGCAGGATGCCTATCTGTCCTGTATCTGATGGCAGGGTGTCTGTATGTCCTCTATCTGATGGCAGGATGCCTATCTGTCCTGTATCTGATGGCATAATGTCTGTCTGTCCTGTATCTGATGGCAGGATGTCTGTCTGTCCTCTATCTGATGGCAGGGTTGTGGGGTCTGGTGAACAATGCCGGGGTGGCCGGGGTACAGGGACCCTTAGAGTGGCAGACACAGGAGGACTGGAACCAGTGCCTGTCCGTCAATCTGTTTGGAGTGATCAATGTCACCCGCACCTTTCTCCCCTGCTGCGACAGGGTCAGGGTCGTGTGGTCAACATGTCCCAGCGTAAATGGAAGAATTGCTTCTTACTTTGCCCCTTACTGCGTCTCCAAATATGGGGTGGAAGCTTTCTCCGATTGTTTGAGGTAACATATTGCTTAAAAAAAATTCTTTGGAGTGGTAAGCTATTGGAAGTTTGGTTTTAATGTCTTAATAGAGGTGAGTTTTCTCAATGTGTTTGGTTTCATGTCTTAGTAAAGGTAAGTTTATTTCATGTTTTTACAGTATCGTGTTTAAGCAGCCCCATATTTCTTTTACGACTTTTCACCATTCAGCCTTTTCTAACTTTTCCTGAGGTCCCACTTGTATATTCTCCTTCTAGTGCAATATGAATTTGTTTCACATAATTCCTGAGTCATCTATCTTTAACACATATTCGTCTTGTGCATGTGGTTGACTGGTTTTTCTTTTTACTCATGTTGCAAACCGGTCTCGGAACAGTCACGATCTGGCTCTGCTGCCTTTACCTAATTCAACATATTGTTTTGAGATCAGACAAGTGCGTGTGTGGTTATGGTTCTTCACAAAAATGCAACACTGACTTGAGAAATGGGAAAAAAAAAATTGAATGTTGTAAAGAGGTGATCACAGTCTTTAGAAAAAAGGTTTTTTACTCAAAGTGTTAGTCATTTTCCACTCAGGGCTGGACAGTGAAAAATGCTGCTGAAAGATTTAAAGATAAATGGCCCTGAAACTACATTTTGACCTTGTATTTTGATGTGTTGGTAGAGGTTAGTTGTTGAATTGTTTGTTTTGATGTGTAGGTAGAGGTGAGTTGTTGACTTATCTTCTTTTAATGTCTTGGGAGAGGTAAGTCTTTGATATGCATTGCTTTAATGTATTGGTAAAGTAAACCATTCAGGTATTTGTTTGGATGTCTTTGGATAGCTAGATGTTGAATCGTTTATTTTGATGTCTTGGTAGAGGTGAGCTGTTTGTTTTTAAGTCTTGGTAGATGTAAGCAGTTTGTTTTTAAGTCTTGGTAAAAGTAAGCTGTTGGATTAATTGATTTGACGTCTTTGTAGAAGTACGTTTTCGGATTGTTTTTTAGATCCCTGGTGGAGGTAAGATGTGTGCGTGATTTGATGTTGTGTGGCAGTAGAAGTGGAATTGTTTATTCAGTTATTTTGGTACAGATGAATTGCTTTACTGTTTTGTTGTCTTAGAAGAGGTAAGTTTGTGGACTGTTTTATTTTCTTATGGTAGAGATTACTTGGTGGATGGTTTGATATTGTGGTAGAAGCTGGTTAGTGGATTGCTTTGCTTGTTTTGATGTTTTTGCAGACGTTAATTGGTGAATTGTTTGTTTTGATGTTGTGGTAGAAGTTAATTGGTGGATTATTTGTTTTGATGTCGTGGTAATAATAAGTTGTTGGATTGTTTTGACGTCATGGTAGAAGTTAGCTGTTGGATTGCACATTTTGATGTTGTGGAAGAGGTGATTTGTAGGATTGTTTATTTTGATGTCTCGGTGGAGGCTAGCGGTTGGATTTTTTTTTTTGTTTTGATCATGTGGAAATGACTTGTTGGATTGTGTGGTTTTGATGTCTTAGTAAGTTGTTTGTTGGATTGTTTGTTATGAAACTGGAAATTTGTTGAATGGTTTATATTGAAAGCTTGAAAAAAGGCAAACTGCGTAATTGTTTGTATGTTTTGATAGAGGTAATTTAACAAAGGGAGTGGAGTTTTTGTGTGTATGACCGTTTTTTTTTTTTATCCCGCCGTTAAGGCAGCCATACTTTGGGGAAGGTGCATGCTATGTGTAACGTGCCATCCATACCAACGGCCAAACTGGCCTTCTCTTCCGAAAGTTAGTATTGGGATTTGACGTGTATGCAAGATGTTATGCCTGCGTTAACACACGGAACCTCGGTTTATAGTCTCATTCGAAGGACTGTATGGGGAATGGAGTCAGGACCAATGTGAACTCCGAGGGAAAAATCCTGCTGTGTCGAAAGGGCCCGTTGGAGATTCGAGCCCTCAACCCCAGGATCACCAAGTTTACGAGTCCGGCACTTTACCACTAGGCTCTTCCGGTCGTTGTTTTCTTTTGATATATTGTAGAAATCAGCTGTTGTGTTGTTGTGATGTCTGGAAGAGGTAAACAGTTGGACTGATTGGGTGGAAGTAAGTTGTGTTGTGATGTCTTGGAAGATGTAAATTGTAGGACACTTGTTGATGTCGAGCGCGCGCGCGCGCGCGTGTGTGTGTGTGCAAGAGTGTGTGTGTGTGTGTGTGTGTGTGTGTGTGTGTGTGTGTGTGTGTGTGTGTGTGCAAGAGTGTGTGTGTGTGTGTGTGTGTGTGTGTGTGTGTGTGTGTGTGTGTGTTTGTGTGTGTGTGTGTGTGTGTGTGTGTGTGTGTGTGTGTGTGTGTGTGCGCGCGCGCAGAATTGAGACATACAATCATGGAATCAAAGTGTGCCTGATAGAACCTGGAGCTTTCAAGACCAACATCACCAGTGTTTCCAGTTTGGTCAGCTTATTTCAGAAGGCATACAACAACACGTCAGAAGATATTAGAGGGCATTATGAACATTTCACAGTTGAGAAATGTAAGTATTCTGACTTTCATTTTGGAAAGCAAGCAGATATGTTCGTGTGTGTGTGTGTGTGTGTGTGTGTGTGTGTGTGTGTGTGTGTGTGCGCGTGCGTGTGTGTGTGTGAGTGTATGTGTGTATGCAGGCGTGCGTGTGTGTGTGCGTGTGCGTGCATTCGCATGCACATGCATGGTCACCCTGTATTCAGTGTGTGTGTGTGTAGGGGGGGGGGGATGATGTTGTTGCCTCTGTGTGTGTGTGTGTGTGTGTGTGTGTGTGTGTGTGTGTGTGTGTGTGTGTGTTTTTAAAGTCAGAATAAAAATGGTAAATGTCCTGCT
>JADBJO010002863.1:25000-26352 GCA_016801955.1 Conus betulinus
GTACAAGTCCTTTTATGCCGAACTGTTTTCAAAGTTTCCATCTTTTAAAGAAACGGTTCCAATTCTGAGGAGGGAGTTGAGTCTGCTATATCTGTTGTGAAACAGATCCCCCTCAGAGATGTTCTGAACACATTCCCACTGACAGCTCAACCTGCACTGATGAGCTGACAGCCTTGATCCTGGCTCTTGAAATGATCTCTAAATGAAACAAAGATTTCCTCATTTTGTTGGACTCCCTTTCTGCTTTGGAGGCCATTGCCGGCCGCAGTCTCAAGCACCCTCAGATGCTGAAGGTATTGAAACTGTACACCTGTCTGAAATCAGATGGAAATAAAATACTTTTTGCTTGGTTTCCCAGCTATGTGGGCATTCAAGGCAATGAGGTGGTTTGATCAACTTGCAAGAGTGCCACAAAGAAAGAGATGAGCTGATTCACACTGATCTGAAACCTGAAACACAGGCTCACGTCAAAGACCTCTGGCAAGAGGAATGGAACTCGCAGACGGATAAAAAAAAATTAAATCCGTCCAAAACTGAAAGTTTTAACATGTCCCCCGAGGTGGCCGTAAAGAAGAAACAGTCTTATACCGTTTACATATAGGCCGCTTTTATCTGATCTTGCATTTTACGGAGGAAAGATGTTTTAACAAAGCTTTTGGTGTGTTTTTTGTATCTTAAAGGGTTGTGTGAATGGTTTTTTGATGACTTGTGAGGTGACATCAACGCGGTGACAGCCCTGACATGGCCCTTTGTGGTCGGCTAGGCTATAAACAACATTACCATTACCAAAACAGAAACGAACAGACACCATGAAATTTGTATGTGTACTGATTTACATTGTTCTTTTCTTATTATTACCCCCTTAATGAAAAGTCCCTGCAGCGTCCCACTAGAGAGTTGTACGCTGTTGGTTCCTCCAACTTGGTTGGGTGTGTGTCAAGATCTCTGGGTCCTCTGCAGCTGTGTGTCCTGCCCATTGTGCAATGTATCAGCAACTGTGTATCCTGCCCATTGTGCAATGTCAGCAACTGTGTATCCTGCCCATTGTGCAATGTTATCAGCAACTGTGTGTGTACCCTGCCCATTGTGCAATGTTATCAGCAACTGTGTACCCTGCCCATTGTGCAATGTTATCAGCAACTGTGTACCCTGCCCATTGTGCAATGTTATCAGCAACTGTGTACCCTGCCCATTGTGCAATGTTTATCAGCAACTGTGTACCCTGCCCATTGTGCAATGTTATCAGCAACTGTGTATCCTGCCCATTGTGCAATGTTATCAGCAAACTGTGTATCCTGCCCATTGTGCAATGTTATCAGCAACTGTGTATCCTGCCCATTGTGCAATGTTAT
>JADBJO010002863.1:32586-72586 GCA_016801955.1 Conus betulinus
TAAAGCAAAGATTTACCTTCCTGCGAACAGAAAAAATATTTGTAAGAGTATGGATGCATTTTAAAATGAACAAACGAGACACAACATTCCCGGAATAAACTTTACTAATACAGTATGCGACACACCGCTGGTCGTTGCAGACGTGGAGAGCGTAAAGATAAGGGCTTGGTACGGAGTCTCTGAAGCCTAATAGTTTCTCTAGCGTGCTTGCAGGTAGGTGATTTGTATGGTTTCATATCATGGATAACATTAGAAATCAGAAAAGATTTTTTTGGTACTGTCATTTCGCTGACCTTCCATTTTGTATTTATTCATATAATAAATTACTGGTATAGAAAATTAGAGAAATAAATAAATAAAATAAAGGCACTGTAACTGCCGAACAGGATCCGCATGACAGGGAAGCTGCACGGTATTCTATTCATGCGTCTGTCTCGGTCTACAACATTTTCGCTTCTATGAAGCAGTATACCACCACCAGGAAATCCAGTCTCAAAACAAATCAGAGTCTGACATTGTGTATGAAAGCACAGAAAACGTTGACAAAATTGGATATTACTAAGGACTGAAAGAGAAAAACACCTCTCCATCAACCTTGTGAATGTTAAAGGAATTGAATATTCTTCGTGACACGGCTGTGGATGTGGATTTTTTCCTGTATGAAACCTAAGTGCCTCATATTTACAGACAAACTTATCAAACTGAAACAATTTCCCCACAGACAGTTCATTTGAAAGGTAAGCAGGGATGTTGTGTGGGTCAGAGAGACATAATCCAATGGCAACATTTTGTTCAAGTGACCAGTTGCTTCAGTCAGAAAAATCAGATGTTTGATTATGTTAAGTCAGAGGTGATCAATGTTACAGCAGAGTACAGAGTGGACATGAAATATACACTTGTATCAGTTTTCACAGATAGTCCAATTGAACAATCATAGCACTTTATTTGTGTCACTTTGACTCTTTGAGACAGGCATGTCATTGTTTACTATGCCACTTGAAAACTCACACTCAGAGTCACACATTTTATTCCAAAAATTCACACTCGCACACATTTTATTACATACTGAGCCATGTGTTCCCATTAGTTTTGTTAATGTTCAACAATTTGCTCTAAGATTTTGTAGGGATGTACACACACACACACACACACACACACACACACACACACACACACACACACACACAATCACACACAGAGAGATTCATAAACTAAAATTGTCAACATATCTTGGTTATAAACATTGTATGAACATAAGATCAAAGAAATTGCAGCTGACAAAAGGCCTAGGAGCAGGCAATACAAATAGATCTGCCTTCGAGAGAGATTACGATGGTTCCCTTATGCAGCTGGTGAATAGTTTTCATATTCATAAAATATTTTCTTAATTTCATGTTCCCATCTTCTTCTTCTTCAACCCCCCATTAAGTCCAAATCTTTGCCAGGTCATATCTGTGATGACAGAGAGGTTATCAAACTGTGCTTGTTTTCCCCCACAATGATATTGTTCGTCTTTGTATTTGTCTGACTTTATTCAAGTTTAAAAGGCTGTGCGCGTGCCAGTGTTGAATAAAGGTTACTTTGTGTTAGGTTTTCTTATGGGAGCAAGAGTTACCCTACTTGTTTATTGTGTATAAGATCAAAGGATAAGATCTCCGTAATATACTCCCAAACAGCACAACCACGCTGAATATGTATGAAACCATTTGTTAGTACTATTTGTACCTGTGTGTGGGCATGTGCGCTCATGTCTGATTGTGTGAGTGTGCATGTGTGTGTGAGCATGTGTGTGTGCAAGTGTGCGTGCGTGTGTTTCCTTTCCTATGTCAGCATGAGCTGCTGTTTTATCACCACCTTCACATATGCACAAAACGAATAATGTGTAAGCTGGACTGGGCCATATTAACACACACACATCCACCAAACTGCATCAAAATATCTATAACAAGTGGAAACACTACCAACGAAACACATTCATACTGTTCTTGAATTCAGTCACCATCATGTTTATGGCAAGGGATGCAACTGCACAGTCATAGATCACAAAGTGTTCCAGAGTGGCCTACATTAGTCATAGTGTGTAAAATCATTGATGGGAGTCATTTTCTGACTCTTGCAGTATCAGGGTGCACAGAAATTTTACTGTGTTCCAGCCGTCAGCTTTGATCATAAGGGAAAAGTAACTCTCAGTTCACACATATCACCAATTGATTGTAATGATTAGAAGCAATTAGTCCAGAATGATTTTTTTTTTTTTTTAAACTGATGAATGTGATACTTATCGCTTTTTCTCTTCATCAAGAAGAAAAGTGACCATTCAATGAATGCACAGAGATGGTGAAATTAATGGAATGTAAGAGAGACTGTTAGAAATATACAACTAAGAACAGGGGGAGGGGATGAAGAGTGGCTAAGGCAGCTGCTGCATTGAGTGATCAAGTTGATTTTGCAATTTGCTTATTTCAAAGACCAGTTTTCTTGCTGTTTGTTGAAACATATGAGTGGAAAAGAGTATAGTTATACTATAAATATCACTGTCAGGGTTACTTGCGTGGTTGCAGTGATCTGCGTGCTGCTATGCTTTCAGTCAACTTGATGGAATGAAAAGTCACAGTCTATAAGCTTAACGAGTCAAAATGTATTTTCGACCTACCAGATTAAAAAAGAGTGTTCTGTCTTTAATGTTCAGTGTTCATAGAAGCTTAGATGCGTTGTACTATCTTTAAGCACCTTCCACAGGTAAAGTAGACCTCATCCAATCATGGCATGCTTTACTTTGGAGTAGCCTTTCTCCATGACTGGTGGATTTTACAGGAATATCAAGTACCTTTTACCCATGAGGCATTCCTTAGTCATGCCCACAGTCATCGGAAGATGTACTCCTATTCCACCTAATGTGACCTATTGTGCTGTTGCATATCCTCTTATTATAATATTTTACCCATGCTTTAGTTTTAAGCTGGTTTGTGGGCACCAACGTTTCTCCATTCTGCAGTAGGCTGTGCATGCCACAGTTTATGCCATGCCTCTTTCCTCTGTGACTGCCAGTAAGTGGCATCTCTCCACAGAGTTTTCCAGCCTGGTAGAGCCTGTCATGTCAGCAGTAGTGCAGTCTATTTGGCAGGGCACTGGGCTTTTTCAAGGTACACAAGCTGCATTACTGAGACAAAGTGTCAGTGGATAGAGAGGAATCAAGTGTTATCACCTCAAACTCAAAGTATTCCTGCATCAAAAACTGCAAACTTAGGATTTCTTTAGTTTTAAAATTAGATAATTACTATAACTGTATTTTGAAACCATGTCATTAACTAATGAGCAGTAGTTGTATTTTTGGCAATAGCGCTAAATGCCGACACTTAAACATATGTGCAGTTCTACAATACTTGAAACACTAGGGTGAGCCACAGGTGTCCCACTATCACAGACAGATTTGCAGAACATTCCTGCAGTAACATCCCTTGTCTTGTCTTTCATTTGTTGGTCATTTGAGAACTGGAATATATTTCATGGGGAAACTTTTTTTTTTTCTCTGTTGATCACTTGATTTTTTTCCCCCCAAATGGAAGCTGATTTAAGCCATTCTCACAATACCTGCTTGGCAAGTCTCTTTCAAATTATAAAAATACACTCCATGCTCTAGTTATTTGTATGTTTCTTTGGTATTCTATCCAAGGAAGCTCTAAGGTATTGCTATAATTCTTCAGTTATATGTGCATAACATTTTCATCCCATTTATCATCTGCATTGCTGATCATGCCTGTGCCAAAATAATATATCATCAAAATCATACATTGTGTCATCTGCACTGCTGATTATGCCTGTGCCCAAGTAATGTATCTTCAAAATCAAATCCCAGCACTGAGACAATCATTGTATGCAAATCCATCTTTGTGTTTTTAAACAAATCTAACAAAGATTTTGGCGAGCAATGCTTATTTTTTGTAATTTTTTTTCCTTATGCTGAACTTTGTTTCCACTTGTAATGTGTAAAATTATGGGCAGGCCTCTTAGATTTTATTTTGTTTTGTTGTTTTCACCATATACACAGATGCTGTGTCTTGTTAACAGTAAGCCACTACACACCACATAGCAGACCAGGTGTTGAAACCGGTACAAACGGGGTTTCAAGACAACTATGTAGCACAACAAATCTAGCTTAATCAGGCATGTACATGACTGGTATTTTCATTAAATTGGCCTGATGTTGACCATGCTTGCATCAATTTAAAACAAGAAAGCCAGCTGTTTCCTCATCAATTTTCGGCAATGTGGAGTGTCTTTTTGAACCAGTTTAAAACAAAAAGTACTTAAAAAGTCTGCAAATTAGCTTTTCCAGACAGTGCGTCATCTCATTTTCTAGTCTCCAGATTACAACACTGACCAATTGACAATGTTAAGAAGAGAAAGGACTTTCAGTAAAAACTAAAGAATGGTCCACATAAGCAAAAAACAAAAGAACAACAACACCAAACAACAGAAAAAGAAAAAGAAGATAAAAATAAAACTTGAAAAAAGACAGAGTCCAAGAGAGAAAGAAATGACAGGAAAGAAGAAATCAATAGCACAGAATTTACAGAAGGCAAGGGTACAAGGGTAGTGAAAAGAACCTCGAGGCATCCCCAGGCAGGCAGTGGAAGGGCATCAACTTGAGTAATGAAGGATGGTAGTACTCCTATACTAGCAATGATGCAGACTCTTTTCAATTGTTTGTAGCTTACAGTTTAGTGGAAAAAAGTGAGGTTGACATCATTATTCATATGACTAAAGGTTAATATCATTATTCATATGACTAAAGGTTAATATCATTATTCATATGACTAAAGGTTAACATCATTATTCATATGACTATGCCATGAAGAAAGACAAAAGGAAAAGATCTATAGTCTACCTAGATGGACAGCCATTGATAGACAACAAAAGAACAATGGTCCAAATCAGCATACATTTTGTGAATAACATTTGGCGAGGAGAGGGGTGGGTGTCAGCCAAATGATCTTTTTAGTTGTCTTCCTTATGCGCTTGGTTTAGTCTAGAACAAGAAAAGATCAATTCCGCTCTTGTGATGATGATAATGTGTGTGTGTGTGTGTGTGTGTGTGTGTGTGTGTGTGTGTGTGTGTGTGTGTGTGTGTGTACAGGGTGATATGGTGTCACTGTGGCATGTATAAGAGAACATTTTTGACTCACCTTGATTGTTTTTGTGTGTGTGTGTGTGGGGGGTGGGGGGGGGGGGGGGGGGGGGGGGGGGATAAACTTGACACTGACATTTTCTTGGCATAATTTCAGTATTACAGAATGGACTTTATGATACAATTTTTTTTTTATTTTTTACAATTGTTGCTGTGTACACATTGTAGATATTATGTTTGTGGCAAATATGACTTTTCATCAACATCTGACCATTTTATGTTATTTTTACCCAACACTCATGTAGATATGAAATGTATTTCTAAATTAGTTGCTCTATAGAATTTAGAGCACAGATATATTTTGCTCCACATAACTAGATGAATCTATAAGACTTTATCTGACAAATGGATCAGCTTTAGAGCAGCAAATGAAATGGCCCTTTTTTTTTGATGATAATGACCAAACTATACAAAGTTATAGGAATGCTTGGTAAAATTTAAGAATTATTGGCAAAATGTTCGAAGGTAGGTGCTTTCTGTGCGAAAATCTGAAGTTAGTGCCTCAAAGTTAGTGCCTGAATTCAATGCCTATCTTGTGCTGAAGTGGATGAAGATACGTGACTGCTCGTTCATTGTCGTTGTCCTGAGCATTGTGAATCTTGCTTGAAGAAGACCTAGGAGGTTGAAACGCATCATGTTTTGTCTTGTGATTCATTTGTGTATGTTCTTTGGTGGTAGTTTATCAATAACTTCTGAAATTTGTTATGATTTTATGTTTTCAGCAGTAAGTTTTGTAGAATTTTATTGAGCATGAAACTTAAATTGCACGGTTTTTTATAGGAAACAGGATAAAATAATTATCATACAATAAGTAGAGACTTTCTTTGTATTTGATGATAAAAAGAACCAATACGCAGAAAACTTGGAACAAGAAACTCATGACCGATGGTTAAAAAAGTAAATTGTGTGACAGTTTCTTAGTGTGATTCATTAACATCACTTAATTCTTGCTTAGCAGGCTCTGTCATTGTTGGAATTATAATATACAGGTCATAGTGTCTGGAGTGGAAGTATCATTGTTGGAATTATGGTATACAGGCCATAGCGTCTGGAGTGAAAACTTGTGTCATTGTTGGAATTATAGTACACAGGCCATAGCATCTGGAGTGGAACTTAAGTATCATTGTTGGAATTACAGTACACAGACCATAGCGTCTGGAGTGGAAGTATCATTGTTGGAATTACAGTACACAGACCATAGCGTCTGGAGTGGAAGTATCATTGTTGGAATTACAGTACACAGACCATAGCGTCTGGAGTGGAAGTATCATTGTTGGAATAATAGTATACAGGCCATAGCGTCTGGAGTGGAAGTGACTCAGTTGTAGAAAATACAATTCTGCTTTGCTTCCAGGATTCATTTGTATTGAAAAAGTCTTTGTAAGCCTAGGACTGATCTACTTAGTATGATACATTTTGTACTTTTGTTTGGTTTGCATCTGTAGAACTTGGTGGAATATTTCATGTGTTTGCGGAATTAGTTATTGTTTATTTGGCTTGGTTGCATTGAATAGCTGAATAAGAGAATGCTGATTAGGAATTTTCTGAATGGGAACCTGATAAATTTAAGGGCTCAGTTTTGATAAAAAAAAAAAAAAAAAAAAAGACTTTACATGGTCATCAGTCGGTCATTTTTTCTGTGGCAGGAAGAAAGCCTACCTTGCTATTTCATTAACCAGCCTCTTCTTCATCTTGATACTCTGCGCCTCCCATGTGTCCTCCCTCCGTTTTAATGAAGGGGAAAAAATTCTTCACTATGTCATTATCATACTAACAGTGGAATTCTTTGGTTGCACTTGTTTTTCCCCACTACTTACTCATTCTGCTGCAAATTGCATAATGTCATTTTTTACACTAACTCTTAATGGTCATGGAAGGTTATATTCATGCTTATGCTCAAGTAATCCCCATTCCTTCTGTACCCACACCCCACCCCACTCCCCACCTCATCCTGTTTTTCCTCCCTTGAACAGTAACTAAATCAGTGGTAAACCATTTTGATAATGACGGAGGAGTTGTATGCCTGCACTTTCTATCCACCACTGCTCAATTAGTTCGTCTCACATGCACACCAAAACAGGTCATGAGTTTGCAAGATGCTGCCTTAACATTTCCTTTCCTTGTTTCTGCTTCCTTGTCTTCTGGGAACTTGTAATATATTTGCTTGATCATTGTGGCAGGGAAGCAAACCACACCCAACAATTGATTACGACTGCCCTGACAACTTGCAAGTCAGCTGTGTACACACAACCATACAGATCCTCTCAAACACAGCGGACAGGCTGACGCCAGCATGTTGTTCAGTCTCTCTCCCTGTAGGTGATATTCTTTTTGCTATTCTGTTTTGGTGTCAAGGATAGGTAAATATTACAGTAATTCTTGCCTGTCTGTTTTTCTTAAGCATGTATGCATTCTTGCAGATGTGTGTGTAGGGGTGTCTGTTTTTCTTAAGCACATATGCATTGTTGCACAATGTATGTGTGCAGTGAGTTCAAAGTCAAACGTGTCATCAAAGATAACTTGGGAAATTATATCATGCTACTTACTGAAATTCAGGAAAATACCTTTCTTTTTGTAAATATTTATGGACCAAACAGAGATGATCCGGAGTTTTATAACATCCTGAAACAAAAGATTTATGAGCTTGGTATTGAGAATATTATAATAGCTGGAGATTTCAATTTAATCCTTGATCCAGCAAAAGATTATCATAACTATAAACATGTTAACAACCCTAAGGCAAGGGAAGAGCTCGAAAACATGATTGAAGATTTGGAATTAAGTGATATATGGCGAGAACTAAATCCAGAGTGTTTGCGGTATACATGGAGAAGAGACAAACCCTTTCCAACAGGCTAGATTAGATTTCTTTCTGATTTCAGACAAAGTAGTAACATTTGTAGATTATGTGGATATTGAATGTGGATATAGATCAGATCATTCGAGTATACTATTGAAACTAAAATTTAATGAAAGCTCAAAACATAACACTTTTTGGAAATTTAATTCATCTCTTTTAAAAGACAACTTATATGTAAATGAGATAATTTCTGAGATAAGATCTGTTATAGATGAATATGCGATGAATGCAAATATTAATGATGTACCTGACGAAGAACTATGTTTTTCTGTTCCCGATGATACTTTTCTTGATTTCCTTCTTATGAAATTAAGATCAAAGACAATTTCATTTGCAACAATGAAAAAGAAGAAAATACAGGAAGAGGAAAATCGACTAGAATGTGACATTCGAAGATTAGAAACAACAAAGTTTATAAGCGAGGACGATATTAGAGCTATGGCAGCAAAAAAAGAACAATTAAAACATATTAGAGAAAAACGAATGGAAGGTGTCTTGCTACGATCAAGAGCTAGGTGGATAGCTGAGGGTGAGAAAGTAAGCAACTATTTTTGTAATCTTGAGAAACGTCATTTTGTAAGTAAAAATATGTCTAGGATCACGGATCAGCAAGATAATGTTTTAACAACCCAGAAACAGATTCTTCTAGAAGTTCAGAATTTTTATAGATTACTTTACGCAGAATCCGAAGTAGAAGATAGTGAAATAAATGGATTTAGTAAACGATACACCATGTCTAAATGAAGCAGAAGCAAACGAGTTAGAGGGAGAAATTACTCTTGAAAGCAACTGATGTCTTAAAGAATATGAAAAATAACAAAAGCCCAGGCTCTGATGGATTTTCGACAGAGTTCTTTAAAGTGTTTTGGAAAAAAATTGGATTATTTGTTATTAGAGCGTTGAATGCTAGTTTCAAAAGAGGAGAATTGTCTAGTGTGCAAAAAGAAGGGATTATTATATGTATTCCCAAAGGGGACAAGCCAAGACAATATATAAAAAACTGGAGACCAGTTCACTTTTAAATGTAGTCTATAAATTGGATCATCATGTGTTGCAAATCGCATAAAAAATGTTCTGCCAAGACTTATTGATGAAGACCAGACGGGTTTCATTAGAAACAGATACATTGGTGATAACTTAAGATTGATATATGACACAATAGCTTACTTAGATCAAAATAATTTACCTGGATTGTTATTAAATACAGAGATTATCAGCAAGAGTGGCATGAGACCAGACATAGTATTACACTCTCAGTCAACCAAGCAGCTGATCATGATCGAGCTCACGGTGCCATATGAGAACAGAATGGAGGCAGCTCAGATCTACAAGACTGAAAAGTATGCTGATCTGGCAAACAGCCTGAGGAGAGAAGGCTATCAGGTCAAAGTTCTCACTGCAGAAATTGGAGCTAGGGGTTTGTGGGAACGTCTGCATACAGCCTCATGAAACAGCTCTCAGTTGCAGGGAGGGAAAAAACCAAAGCCCTGAAAGCAATGGCAGAAGCGGCAGAGAGGTGTTCAAGTTGGATTCTACTGATGCATGGGTAAACCATTGACTTCCGGGAATAGGCCGGAGGACGTCCGGAAAGACCGGAGGACACTGGGAAAGACCAGAACCAGGGGCTCTGTGGGCTGGCTCCCCACTTTGCCTTCAACATGTGGCTACTAAAAACAAAAGGAAAAGATGCTCCCAGGATTCACCGAAAGGGGAGAGAATGATGAATCCATCGGTGCTCAACCAATCACGACTGCAAATCCAAACGGACTACGAACATGGACCAAATGGAATATCCATGTGTCTGTGGAAAGCGTTTCGCTACCACCCGTGGCATGAAGATCCACAGAACAAAGATGGATGTGTGAAGACTCATCTGAATGAGCAGCAGCGCACTGCATCAGCAGATAAGACGTCGGAAGACCAAGGCCAGGATTTAAACCACAGTGCCAAGGACATCCACGCTGTTGGTTCGGATGAGGAATTTGCACAGGCCCTCGATGCCAGGCGCCTGAAACTCAACCTGCCACGAGCAAACGAGACTGAAGATTGGGAGAAACTGGATGCAAAAATCGTCCAAAGACTCGATGCACTGATAGGGAAAAGCACCCTGGAACACAAACTAGCCACATATGGGGACATTGTGTATGCCACATGTAGAGACGCCTATGGAGCAAAACTACCCAAAGAGAAAACACCTCCAAAGAAATCCAGACGCCAAGACAGATGGGACAAGATCAGGGTCCAAAAGAAAAACCTCAAGAAGCAAATGAAGACTGCTCTGCCAGCTGAAAAACAAGGCTTGGAAAAAACTCTGGAAGACCTGAAAGCAAAACACAGCGCCCTCAGCAAAGCGGAATCTGCGAGGAAGAGGAAAAGCAAAAAAAGAAGACACAAGAGCGTTTCTTCAGAGACCCCTTCCAGTTTGCCAGAACTCTGTTCGAGCAGCCAAAATCTGGGACCCTAAGTGTGGACAAAGGAGTTCTGAGCAGCATCTGAGAAAAACATACTCTGACTCACAGAGCAAAGCACCACTCGACATTCAAGGTCTGGTGTGGCCAACCCACCCTGAGGAACAGTTCAATGACAAGCCTCCAACGTTGGCGGAAATCAGAAGGTGGTCGACAAAGCCAGAGCCAAATCATCACCAGGGCCAAACGGAATACCTTACCAGCTGTACAAGAAATGTCCCAAGGTGCTGGAGTGGCTCCACAGGCTGCTGCGATCAGCTTGGAGAAATCAAGATCAGCGGCCAGTGGATGACGGCAGATGGTGTGTACATCCCCAAAGAGCAAAACTCAAGTGACATCAGCCAGTTCAGGCCAATATCACTACTGAACGTCGAAGGGAAAATCTTCTTCTCTGTCATGGCAGCAAGGCTGACCAAGTACCTCATGGAAAACAAGTACTGGATGTGTCAGTCCAGAAAGGTGGCATTCCAGGCGTGGCTGGCTGTGTAGAACACGCCACAATGATCTGGGACGCAATCCAAAGAGCAAAAACAGAAAAGAGAGACCTGGACGTAGTGTGGCTCGACCTGGCAAACGCATATGGATCTGTACCCCATGAGATGATGATACAGTTGGCTCTTAAGATGTACCATGTGCCAAAGAACATCCGCGACATGCTCAAGAAGTACTTCAGTGGCTTCTCAATGCGGTTCTCTACCAAGGAGTACACAACAGATTGGATCAACTTGGAAGTGGGCATTGCAATGGGCTGTGCCATTTCCCCAATACTGTTCGTGTTGGCAATGGAAGTCATCTTGAACAGCAACAAGCAACGCAAGACAGACAGACCTTGGCGATGGATACAAGATGCCCCCTCTCAAGGCCTTCATGGATGACACTACAGTGATTTCATCCAGAGAAGACGAGACACGTCACGTGCTGGAGAGGCTGGACGACATAGTTGCCTCATCCAGAATGAAGTTCAAGCCAAAGAAATCACGGAGTCTCTCACTGAGGAAAGGAAAAGTGGCCGAATCTGTGGTCTTCAGTGTTGCCAACCAGACCATTCCAACAGTAACAAGAGCCAGTCAAGAGCCTTGGAAGATGGTATGATGATACGCTGAAAGACACACGAAGAGCAAAAGAAACCAAACAGATGTCGGAAGAAGGCTTGGAGACCATTGACCAGTGTGGGCTCCCTGGCAAATACAAGGTCTGGTGTCTGCAGTTCATGCTGATACCAAAGCTCCTATGGCCTCTGATGATATACGACATCTGCACCAGCATAGTGGAGGCAATGGAATCCAAATCAACAAGTTCACAAGGAAATGGGCTTGGTGTCCCACCCTGTCTGACTGACATAGCGCTATACTGTCGCCAAGCAAAGCTGAAACTACCACTGAAATCCATCCTGGAGGAATATAAAGCAGGAAGATCAGACTTCAAAGCATGCTGGGACTCAGGAGACAAGGTGGTTGAAGCAATCAAGCCCCAGCTGAAGACAGGCAGAAAATGGAAAGTTCAAGAGGCGATGGATTCTGCAAAAGAAAGTCTCAAGATCAGAGAAATAACAGGACACACACAGACCAACAGACAAGGACTGGGGTGACCAAAACTGAATGGTGGTCAAAGGCCAAAGGAAAAGCCAAAAGAGACATGATGATTCAGGAGATGAGAAAAGAAGAAGACCAACAAAGACTCCAAAAAGCAGTCCAGCAGAGCCAGCAAGGGCAATGGACAACGTGGGAGAATGCACTCCAAAGAAGTCTCACTTGGAATGACATTTGGCACATGGCCCCTCTCAGGATCAGCTTCATTCTCAGATCTGCATATGACCTTCTGCCTTCAAATGCAAACCTGGTGAAGTGGGGAAAAAAACAGACGATCCTTCATGCCCCCTTTGCCATGAAAAACAAACAGTGGAGCATGTCCTAAGCTCATGTAAAGTAGCCCTGGCTCAAGGAAGGTACACATGGAGGCACAACCAAGTGCTCAAAGAGATTGTACAAGTAGTCTGGGCTAGTACCAACACCACAAAAGGGAAAATCAGGACTCCAAAAGCACCCGCAACATTCTTCACGGCAGGAGGCAGCGAATCATGGCCAAGAACAACAGTGCCACTCGGAACATACAGGCAGAGTCTGCTAGACGGGGCAGATGACTGGGAGTGCACAGCAGACCTCCCAGAATGGAATAGTCACCCAGAGATTATCAGCAAGAGTGGCATGAGACCAGACATAGTATTACACTCTCAGTCAACCAAGCAGCTGATCATGATCGAGCTCACGGTGCCATATGAGAACAGAATGGAGGCAGCTCAGATCTACAAGACTGAAAAGTATGCTGATCTGGCAAACAGCCTGAGGAGAGAAGGCTATCAGGTCAAAGTTCTCACTGCAGAAATTGAGCTAGGGGGTTTGTGGGAACGTCTGCATACAGCCTCATGAAACAGCTCTCAGTTGCAGGGAGGGAAAAAACCAAAGCCCTGAAAGCAATGGCAGAAGCGGCAGAGAGGTGTTCAAGTTGGATCTGGTCAAGGAGGAACAAAAGTGAACTTCATAAGGCTTAACTTTCCTACAAATATCAGGTGTCCCTGTGGCTCAGTGGTTAGTGCGCGAGTCATTAAGTGGAAACGAGCATGTCCAGAAGGGCATGGGTTCGAATTCCAGTCATGGCTCATCCCAAGGGTTTTATGTCGAAGGTATTAAAAAAATTTGGTTTTCAGAAAGACATCTGCAGATGGATAGATACATTCTATAAGAATATTAAATCTTGTGTTGTTGTAAATGGTCAGGTTTCAAACTGGTTTGAAATTAAAAGAGGTTGTAGACAAGGAGACCCTATATCCCCATATCTGTTCATACTCTGTGTAGAAATATTAGCTATAATGATAAGAGAAAATACAGATATCCAGGGAATAATGATGAATCATGTTGAACATAAACTTTCACAATATGCGGATGACACAGATTTTTGCTGGCAGGTGATAGAAAATCTTTTGAAACTTGCGTAGATGTTCTATTTAAGTTTGGATCTGTCTCAGGTCTTCACATAAATTCTGGCAAAACAAGTGCAATTTGGTTAGGAAGTAAGAAGAATTCTGAAGTTAGATATATGAACCATTTAGGAATGGACTGGAACCCACAAAAATTTCGTGTATTAGGAATATGGTTTACTAATGATTTAAAAGACTGTGTAAACATAAATTATCCGGACAATTGGCAGATGTAAAACATCTGTTCAAAGTGTGGGTTAAACGTCAACTAACGCCTCTTGGTAGATAGCAATTTTAAAATCTGTCATACTTTCAAAACTGACACATCTTTTGGTTACTTCTGCCAAATCCACCTGATGTGTTTTTTTTCGAACATTGCAAAAGATGTGTTATGAATTTGTCTGGGGTAAGAAGCCAGACAAAATTAACCGGAAAACAGCGCATAAGGGTGTAAAACTTGGAGGCATCGGTATCCCTGAATTAAAAACATTTGTTACTTCTTTAAAACTGTCGTGGTTTCGTAAAACTGAAAAAAAAAACCCCACAGTGGAAACATATTCTACTAGCTAATTTTCCTCAATGGCCACTTATAAATAAATATGGTCCAGAATTTGTTTCCAGATTTAAGAAATATAACCAGTTTTGGTCAGACGTCATTGAAGCCTATAAATTTTCTACTACAAATGCATACCAGGAAATTCCGCTGAAATTTTAGCCGAACCGGTTTGCTATAATAATAGAATACAAGTTGGAAACTCATACATTATCTCTAGAAAACTTGGTAACAAGAATGTACATTGTCTTGCGGACTTCTTTGATGATAAAGGTCAGTTTCTTTCTTATATGCGTTTCAAAGAGAAATATAATATTAATGTCGATTTTGTCACCTTTGCTGGGTATAAATCTGCAATAATCGACTACATTAAACAATGTAGTATTTCTGTAAAGAATAAATAAACATACTGATACAACTTGCTGTTTGAAGAAGGTATTTGCTATTCACAAAGGTTCAAAGCTTTATTATGATATACTTATTCAAAATAAATGTTCGACCAAAATGCTGTGAAAAATGGGATTCAAAACTGATGGTACATCATGACTGGAAATCATGCTTTTTATATACCAGCAAAATAAACGATGTTAAACTAAAATGGTTTCAGCTGAAGTTATTGCACAGATGTTTAGGTACAAATGTTATCTAAAAAGAAATTGGAGTTCGTAACAATGACAAATGCAGTTTTTTTGTGGTACAAATAAAGATACTATTGACCATATCTTTTGGAAATGCAATTATGTCAAATTCTTTTGGAATGTACTTACAGATTTGATTAGAGAAAAATGTGCCAATGCAGAGAACTTAAGACTGACTGAATCACTGGTGCTTTTAGGATTTGATAAAAACGTTATTGTGGACAGTGTCCTTTACTTCATCATACTATTTGCAAAGTATTACATATATTCTTGCAAACTGAATGGAAACCATCCACGAACAACTGTATTTTTGAAGAAACTAGAGTGGCGATACAAAATCGAAAAACACAATGCCCTTACTTATCTCTCAATATTCAGATTTTTGTGTAAAATGGATGATATATAAACCATTAATAGAGGGTTCTTAAATGTATTTTACTTTTGTATGATTTATCCGATTGCGATTAGCCACAGTCCTAAGTTGAACTTTGATCAGTATTTTGTGTGCCAAAGTTATCTATATTGTTGATGTATTCGAGGCTTTTTTTAAGATGTTTCTCTAGATAGAACAGTGAATGAAAACGCCATTGATAACTTCCATCAACTCTCTCTCTCTCTCTCTCTCTCTCTCTCTCTCTCTCTTACCCCATTTTCCATTTCTATTTTTTACTTCTGGCTGTTAAAACAATTATTTTTCGACTTTTGATGTACAATGCCCTTTTTTTATGTTTGTTTCATGTTACTAAATGCAAATTAAAAAAAAAAAGTTAAAAAAAAAAAAAAAAAAAAAAAGAAATGGAAATAACTGAAAAGAACCGAAATAAGTACAGATAAAAAATAGGGAGGGATGTTATTACGATGCATTATTCAATGCATTTGTTAATGTAAAATTATATTTGTATATGCGTTAAAAAAAAAAAAAAAAAAAAAAAAAAATGTATGTGTGCCAGTGGTGTACATACCTCTAAGCATGCATGCATGTGGGCACACAAGAAACTCACATTATGTACAGTACAAATAGGGATGAAATGAAAAGTCATGGAGAGGAAAAGCATCAAAGGGTGTGGACGTGTACAGACAGTGATTAAAAGGGGCCAGTGACTTGCACTGTAGCAGAAAACACGACTGCCAACCTGTGGTTTTATTTGGATGTAGAGCCAAGCATCTGTCTCTGGCACTCAGTGTGACTGTGGACTGATTGATTCATTCAGCCCTTTGGTCAGGGTCTCTGGCTTGTTGGAGGAAAAATGGTTATCTATGAATGGGATTGCCAACACACTGTGCATTTGCACAGTCACTTTTGCCTTGTTTTTCATTCATTCATTTTTTTCATGAAGAAGAATACAGTTTTTCCTCCCTCCTACTGCTGATTTTTTTTTCATTTTCTTCTTCTTCTTCTTTTTTTTTAAAAACTAGTATGGAAATCATCAAGAGAACTGAACTTGGGCCAGTTTAGGATCCTCATGTTCTTTGATGAAAATCACTGCATACGCATTCTCTGTCCCTCTCAGAATCAGATACATGCGTACATGCACACGCACACTCATAAACACACATAGACACACACACATAGTGACACACACACACACACACACACACACACACACACACACACACACACACACACTTGTATGCAGGCACACACACACATGCACACCCCTTCACCCTCCCCTCCCACACTCTCTCTTTTTCTCTCTCTGTGTGCCTCTGTCTGTCTGCCTGCCTGCCTGTCTGCCTGCCTGTCTCAGTGTCTCTCACATACAGGCACACATGTACAAACACACATGTATACAGACATACATGCAGACTTTTATGCGTTATCTCTCTGAAAGACATATATACTGGCGTGCATAAATGCAGGCCTGCAGTCACAGAAGGAGGAAGGAGGGTAAGAGGAAGAGGGAGGACAAGACGAAACAAAGCAATTAAAAACACAGAAAAAACAAGACAGTTACATTAACAACAGCAGCAACATCAGCAAGGAACACAGGGAAGGACAAGCATAATATTGCATATGTAACGATGTGAGTAAATTACTAATTCAATATCTGGTTCCTGATGTATCTTATGAAAACTTTTTTATCTACACAAAATACAATTGAAAAAAAGAAGCATCAGTGCAAATGAACTGTATGCTCATCGGTCATTCCAAAAAAGCACAGTCATTCCAAGGGATGATAAAACACATTTTAAGCACAATATGTCGAGTAAGCTGTGTGGGTTACCCTTGTTGGCTTGCTTTTTCTTTCTTTTAGATGTCCAGTTCTTGCACTTAAGTAGTCTTACAAGGTAAATTGAAATATATGCAAAGATGAGGTAATATCTTTCAAAGAGGTGGGCAGGCACACACACACACACACACACACACACATACACACGAATGGATGCATGCATGCATGCACATGTTCAGACACGCATACACACAGAGGTCACATAGAAATGTTTTGAAG
Organism: Conus betulinus; assembly: GCA_016801955.1. Classification (NCBI taxonomy): domain Eukaryota; kingdom Metazoa; phylum Mollusca; class Gastropoda; order Neogastropoda; family Conidae; genus Conus; species Conus betulinus. The sequence goes on from JADBJO010002863.1 coordinate 49,718, forward strand.
ACAGTGTCAGTGAAAGTACAACACATGTTGCTTACCTGAGGAATATAAGGTGCATATGGTAAGATGTCCACAACAAAACAAAATAAATCACCACCACCACCAGCAACAGAAAGGCATCAGTCGACAGTGACATATTCCACTTAATTCCAGTGGAAAAGACTGGATGGGAAATATAGAGGAGACAGAGACATATATTTATATGATAGATGGAACACAGTGAGGGAGAGAGAGAGAGAGGGAAAAAAAAAATCAGGGATGAGGTGGGAGTGGGGTAGTTACCGCTACCACCCCCCCCCCCCCCCCCCCCCCATTTAAAATTTGTTTTTTAACTGAGAGTTTGATTTAGAGAGAGAGAGAGAGGGATAGAGACACAGAGACTGTGAGGAAGCAGCCAGGTAGGCCAGTTGGCAAAAAGCAGATAGATGGACAAACGTAAAATGTTTAAAAAGACACATCTGTAAGAGACAGCAGTATAAAAGTATGTTGTTCTGACATTATTAGGTGTCTGTTTATATAATAATAATAATAATGTCAGTGCCACTAACCAAGAGTAGGTTTCATAGCACATTTTAGTGTTTTTAATTTCTGTAAGTTAACTTATGTGAGCACGCGGTATATTAATTAGAATTTACTAGTTGAATGTTGTTTTTGCTGAAGTTCTGGAAGTTTCTACGTGCAGACCTTCATTTTCAGAGAAATGACTGATTTATTTCTGAAATTCAACTTGCCATTCATGTTTAAGGTCAGATTACAGTTGGTTTTTTTTTTCTAGGGGAAAAAAAATATATATGTATTTTGTATATATTGGTCTTGTATACACAAAATATATAATGAACAGTCAAATAGTCACAAAAAAAAAAAAAAAATGATTATGATGATATTCATACACACATATGACACTGATAAAAGAGAGAAAAAAAAAATGTATTGCTGATTATATTGTGACTGGAAACTGAAACTAGAGTGCAACTGTGGACCTGCCTGTTCTTAACAGTGGAAAAATAAATGGTTCACATCACCTGACACTAACGGCAGCGGTCTGTCAAGTGCAGGTTTAAGGAACAGATGGTTTGAGCCTTGAATCAACAACAACAATGCAATCTGCTGGACTTGGGACATTGCATTGCTTAGTTTGGTGTCCACATCTGTTTCCTGTTTACTTGTTTTCTGATTCATCAGGGGCAGAATGCTGTGTGTGTGTGTGTGTGTGTGTGTGTGTGTGAGAGAGAGAGAGAGAGAGAGAGAGAGAGAGAGAGAGGTGATTCATAGGCAACTGTTCACAGCTCATGATTCTTTTTAGTAAAGTAATGACAATGCTTCACAGATAATCTGAGCTTTTTGTCAAGCTTGTAAGTGTTTAGTTCATTTGTGGCATGGAAGGAAAAAGAAAGCTGCCTGATGGCCTAGGACATGCGATTACTTGCAGGCAAGTGGTGTGTAGTCTGCCCGCTCAGCAAGAGCAATATTTTTCAAACGTCTACTTCGGAGAAATAAAACTAAAACATCATTCATGGATAATCATCGTTATAGCTGCAGACTTTACTTTGTGAAAAGACCATTTTACAGTTCTGTGTATCACTGTGTGACGGCTACATCAGCATATATAGTTCCAAGTGATTGGCTGAGTTAAAAGTATTGGCCAATCAGAATGGTGACCTTGTTTCAGCCATTTGCTGACAAGCTGATTACAGTAGACCATGTCTTTACTTTGTCATTTAGTATTTGATAGAATTTTGAATTATTGCCGGTTTACAGGCAGGGCTGGATACGGAAGAAAGTGAAATAATTGCCAGTTTACAGCAGGGCAGGATAGGGAAGAATGTGAAATTATTGCCAGTTTACAGGCAGGACAGGATACTGGATAGGGAAGAATGTGAATTATTGCCAGTTTACAGGCAGGACAGGATAGGGAAGAATGTGAAATGATTGCCAGTTTACAGGCAGGACAGGATAAGGAAGTCAAGTCAAGTCAAGTCAAGTCAAGTAAACTTTATTATCTCAATTTGAGAAATTAATTTGTGGTCACACACATTCACAGCAAATAAACAATAATTTAGCCACATTACCCCATTTCTCACATATATGACATACATTCATATAGAGGAATTTGGATTTCAATTAAACATCTTCTCGGTTCAAGAAATCAATGGACAGGGGAATAAAACTTTTGTTAAATCTGACACTTCTGCATTTAACCGATCGATATCTTCGTCCTGACTGAAGAAGGTCATACTGATTTGCAAGGACATGGGTCTGGTCACACGTAATCTTCTTCGCTTTACAACTAACACGGCACCTATAGCTCACTCAGACTTTTTTGTCTCTCACCAACGATTTTTCCTCCCACGTTCACCACTTTCTCAAGCACATTTCTGCTCTTCACAGTCAAACCCACCATACCAACACATAAATGAGAAAGTTAGAACAGATTCCAAGAAGCATGAATAAAATGTCCGAAGAATGTCAGTATTCACATGAAATGATCGCAGCTTGCGAAGACAATATAATCTGTTTGACATTTTTTGTGGACATACTCAACATGGATTTAAAATTCAGCTTATTATCTATAAAAGTTCCTAAATATTTGTATGATTCAACACGTTCTACTTCAGCACCTTTGATAAAAAGTGGTGGTACAGCTTTTGGATTCTTTCTAAAATCAATCAACATTTCTTTTGTTTTTTGTTACATTCAGATCAAGATAGTTATGATCGCACCAGTCAACAAATCTTTTTGAACCTCCTTGAAGTAAACAGAATCAGAGTTGGAAAGATCTACAAGTGCTGAGTCATCTGAATATTTAATGTACAAAGTTGAATCACTTCCTGAACAATCATTTGTGTACAGAGTAAAAAGCACTGGTGATAAAACAGTACCCTGGGGTGCGCCAGTTGAAATGACTCTGGAAGACGAAACAACACTTTGATATCGAACAGACTGTGTCCTCTGTGTAAGAAAATCAATTATCCAAAGAATGAGCTTGTTACCCCACATTTATGTTAATGAGTTTCTTTGCCATCAGATGTGGTTGTATGGTGTTGAATGCTGATGAGAAATCAATAAAGAGAATGCGTACAAAGGAGGCAGGTTTTTCGAGGTGTGAAAAAGCATGATGGAGAAGTGTGAGTGTGGCATCATCTGTTGATCTGTTCTGTTGGTATGCGAACTGAAACGGGTCTTGGTACTGTGTAGATCTTTTAAAACATAACTGAGGACAATTCTTTCAAGACATTTCATTGCAACAGATGTGAGGGCAACTGGTCGGTAATCATTTAAACAGCTTGGGTTGCGTTTTTTGGGAACAGGACATACAGTGGCATTTTTCCATAAAACAGGAATTATACATTCTCTAAGTGACCAGGTAAACAAACGACTGTAAACATAGGAGAGCTGAGAAGCACACACCTTCAACATTTTCCACATGTGAATGTGAAATGATTGCCAGTTTACAGGCAGGACAGGATAAGGAAGAATGTGAAATGATTGCCAGTTTACAGTTAGGGCTGGATGGGGAAGAATGTGAAATTATTGCCAGTTTACAGGCAGGACAGGATAGGGAAGAATGTGAAATTATTGCCAGTTTACAGGCAGGACAGGATAGGGAAGAATGTGAAATTATTGCCAGTTTACAGGCAGGACAGGATATAAGAAATGTGAAATTATTGCCAGTTTACAGGCAGGACAGGATAGGGAAGAATGTGAAATTATTGCCAGTTTACAGGCAGGACAGGATAGGGAAGAATGTGAAATTATTGCCAGTTTACAGGCAGGACAGGATAAGGAAGAATGTGAAATTATTGCCAGTTTACAGGCAGGACAGGATAGGGAAGAATGTGAAATTATTGCCAGTTTACAGGCAGGACAGGATAAGGAAGAATGTGAAATTATTGCCAGTTTATAGGCAGGACAGGATAGGCAAGAAAGTGAAATTATTGCCAGTTTACAGGCAGAGCTGGATAGGGAAGAATGTGAAATTATTGCCAGTTTACAGGCAGGGCAGGATAGGGAAGAAAGTGAAATGATTGCCAGTTTACAGGCAGGGCAGGATAGGGAAGAATGTGCAGGCAGGGCAGGATAAGGAAGAATGTGAAATGATTGCCAGTTTACAGGCAGAGCAGGATGGGGAAGAATGTGAAATTATTGCCAGTTTACAGGCAGGGCAGATAGGGAAGAATGTGAAATTATTGCCAGTTTACAGGCAGGGCAGGATGGGGAAAAAAACCCATGTCTGACCCTGTGTGGTCTGATGGAGTTTCCCAGCTCTGTGGGTCTGCTGTGTCAAGGGAGAGAACATTACCCTTTGTTTGTTTTGTTCCGAGTCAGTGAATATGTAGTAGCCTAGCTGTTGGGTGGGATTTTTGTACAGAATTTTTTTTTTTTTTTCGCTGTCCCAACATCTGCGCCACCTCAGAGGCAGTGCACCTACACCACTCATTCCGACACCCCTACCACAGCCACAGCCCGGTCAGCCCCGCCGCAGCCCTGGCACCGGCAATCCACAGGGAGCAGTCAGTGTCAAGTCATCAAGAGGCAACCCACCGGAGGAGACACTGCACTGCTGCTGAGTCACTTCAGTGGTGTTCAGTGGCGCCTGTTCTGATCTAACATACGCAGGACACCACCTACTAAGCCCCCTACTGACGACAATAATTGCTTAGTCGTGGAGCCGGCGTGAGAGAGCTCTCCCTCCGGAGGGCGCCACCACGTCTGTCCAACAACAGCCCCCATGGACTCGCCGATACCGGTGACCCCGACGAAACCAAACCAAGACCACAGACATGGAGAGGACATCGAAACTGAGGTCACCATGAGAGCAGGGCATGAAGGGCCACAGAATTTGAGACTTTTTTTTAATTTTTTTTTTTTTTTTTTATGCTGATCGATGAGAATGAGGATGATTAAGATGATGCTACGGATTTCCATTTCGGTCTGAGACTACATGACAGGGCTGTACTCTGCGCATCCTTTCTAATATATCCTGGCATCAACCAGGCCTGAGAGATACAGGCACCTGCAGTGTTGGTCAGGAAATTTGAGCAACACTCTCAGAAATGCATCCATTAAGTGGATGAAACTCGACTGTGTGGTCCCAGTCTTCCCAACTGAGTCCGCAGCAAACTCAACTCTGGGTAGGAGTCGGTCGGGGCAGAAAAACCCACATGGCTCTGATGGGATTAGAACCCACGATCTCCCAGCTGGGAGTCCGCGACGCTAACCACTTCACCACGGCGGCTGGTTTTTGTACAGAATTTGATAAGAGGCAACTGTTCTGACCATTGGTTCTTGAACATCACCATACTGTAAGAAGGTACTGCATAAGAGGACTTTGGTTTATAGCATTCTTCTCCTTCAGTGTTCTTCATCACAATCAGTGTGTTCGATTGTAATTTTGTGGAACTGTTGTGCAGGATTCAACCATTTAATAAAACATGGACTTGTACATGCCCCATACTGTAAGAAGGTACTGCATAGGAGGACTTTGGTTTATAGGATTCTTCTCCTTCAGTGTTCATTATCACAATCAATGCTTTCGATTGTAAATTTGTGGAACCGTCGTGCAGGATTCAACCATTTGATAAAGACATCATCTTGTCATTTAGTACCAGAAAGAAACGAGGAGTGAATGGCATGAAAACAAAACCTAACTAAAAGTTGTCTGGTATTTTGGGGAAAAAAAGAATTACAAGACAAGCAAAAGTTGTCTAGCATTTGGGAAGAAAAGAATTACAACCATGTTGCTGGACATAGATGGGTGAGGCAGGATGTCAGAAAAACAGAAGGTGGTGAACTGAGGCATTAGTAGGACAAAGACGGATGAACATATGTTGGAGATCTTTGCCACTGCCCTATATAGCTGTTGCCTGATAAACAGTAAGTGACTTTGGACACAGTGGAGTAAGAGGCATGGGAAGGTTAACTGTTGCTGACAGAACAGAAAAAGAACAAGAGAAAAGAAAAGCAGGCCTGTGTGTTTCTGTTTCATGGAAGACACACTTTTGTGTGCACTGCATGGGAGGAATGATATCCTGGTTGTCCTAAATCGTGTTAAAAGCCCCAGACTGGACTCTGACCAGATTTTGACCAGATATCATTCAGTATGTCATGGTCGCCCATGATCTGTCTCTTCATAATCTTCAGCTTATGTGAATCTAGTGAGGGGAACCTGAGTTGGTTGATAGTATTTGCCAGTTCAACTTTTGCTGCTATATGCCCCCACCTCAAGACCAGTTTTCTTCAAAATGCAAGCAGTTTAGATCTTTGACCATCTCTCTTGACCAGTGCCTGTCTGGTTTCTCTTTTCCATGACGGAATGTTTCTGTAGTTACGTTCTAATAATCCAAGTATATCTCTGACCTATTTATTTGCAGGACAACAAAAGATTATCAGGGAGTCTCTATCCCTGCCTGCAACCTTGTGACATTGTCTCAGAGTCCTGTAACTCTGCAAGTTTTCTTTGAAGTACACCTGTACATTTTCGACAGGAATCTGAAAAGTAACAAAAATAATGCAGAAGTGGTTTCCTGATTGTTGACATTGTCCTTGTGGGCCTGTTATTTCCTTTGAAATGAATTTTCATTAATTGCAACATAAATGAAAGGCCTAAAGTGGGTGGAAGGTCAGAGTGACCTCACAGAAATGACAGAAAATATAGTGGAGGGAGAAAAAAAAGAAATGTGCTTGATTATATTTCATATTGATTATGGACGATATATCTATATATATCTATATATATCTATCTATATCTATCTATCTATCTATCTATCTATCTATCTATATATATATATATATATATAAAGATGTTAGAATTTAGTGGGATGAAAAATCTCAGATCTTTTTTCACCCTTGTTGAAGAACTAGCGAAGTGTCTTGAGGCTTCAGGCCATACTGGAAGACGAATGCGACAAGCAAGAGAAAAACAAAGAACGATGAAGTGACTTTGCGTAGAAGACGAATGCGACAAGCAAGAGAAAACAAAGAACGATGAAGTGACTTTGCGTAGAAGCACCCTTACTGAGTGAGTGAGTAGCAGGTAAGACTAGAATGGTCTTCTCTTGTTCAGAGGCGCAGGAGAAGGAAAGGGGAATGGCTGAAAACAAAGAAAACCCTTGTTTTATTTGTTTGGCTGTCTCATACACAGTTCTTATTGAAGCGTCGAATGGAACTTGATTGTTGAAATTTTCTTTCTTCTTTCTTGGTTGTCTTGCCTCAATTTCCTTCTGGCCTTTTTTTTAACCCAGTCATCAGTGTGCATGTGTGTTTCTCCTTCATGCTACACTTGTTGGCATTCTGTGTCTAACTAGGCACATCCATATTCCAGGGGCTGATGTCACAGACAGAGGGAACACAGTGGTTAATTGTAACGAAGCACATCCACATTCCAGGGGCTGATGTCACAGACAGAGGGATCACAGTGGTTAATTGTAACGAAGCACACCCATATTCCAGGGGCTGATGTCACAGACAGGGGGATCACAGTGGGTTTTGTAACGAAGCACACATCCACATTCCAGGGGCTGATGTCACAGACAGAGGGATCACAGTGGGTTTTGTAACGAAGCACATCCACATTCCAGGGGCTGATGTCACAGAAGGAGGGATCACAGTGGGTTTTGTAACGAAGCACATCCACATTCCAGGGGCTGATGTCACAGAAGGAGGGATCACAGTGGGTTTGTGTAACAAAGCACATCCACATTCCAGGGGCTGATGTCACAGACAGGGGGATCACAGTGGTTTAATTGGCCATCTGCCCTCTCCCCTTTGGCTCCTCCTCCTCCCTCCACCAGGTTATTATTTCTACCTTTTTGAATGGCAGTCATGTAGGATAGTATGACTTCCAGCATTGGCAGCTACAAACTCATGGTCATCGTCCTATGGGTCTGCCTCTACTGATTTCAGGGTCATATCTGTTTTCTGCTGTAAGTGCCAGGTGATTTTACCTTTTTTCATTCGTGTCCGGCAAAGACTACTTTACATTCAGATAACCGTACAAGTCCTAATGATGCAGCTCTTGATGCTATTCAGATCTTGTGGTCTGGCTGGAGGATCCATACTTTTCTTAGGAGTTTTTAGTATTAAAGACAGGTCTGTCAGCTCATGTTGTGATAGTGTGGACTCCCCCAAGACAAATTTTCCTCATGTTTGTGAGCAGTTTTCATTTCTTTTTTTTTTTAGTCATCTATCTCTGTCCCTTTCTGTTCCATTCTTCTATGATGATGGAGCTGTTAGAATTGCGCTTACATATTTTCCCTCTTGCGAATCTGCGCAGATTTCTGTTGTGCCTCTTTTCCATCTGATAACTTTTCGGTCTTGATCTTGCGTATGATGCAGTTTCTTGCTGGTGTTTTTAATGTAGTTATCTCATTGTATGTTTCTTTCTCTTTGCATAACTCATGTCATTTGTCTAGCTTAGGCTTTGTATAAGCTTACAGGAGAAGCTGATGTTAGGCAGAGAGAGAAGGGGGAGGGATCGGGTTAGGAAAGTGCAACGGTTTGATACTCGCCCATTATAAACATTATATTTTTCCTTATTATGAAGATTATATACCTTGAATCATTTAACCATTCTTCATTATGGAGATAATTGTATAACCTCATGTCATTCTTTATTCTGTGGATAAGAGTAAATCATCCCATCATTGTTAATTATCATGATGAGTGTAAATTATTGTGTAATTAACTAGGACGGATTCATAGTTCATTGTTATGATGACTGAAAATGATCACATTATATATAGATCATAATGAGGTTGATTGTAAACTATCACATCATATTAATGATGATAGTGACAGTAAATTATCACATCATAGTTGATTATGATGATGACTGTAAATAATCTCATAGTTAATTATGATGATGACAGTACATTATCACATCATAGTTAATTATGACAATGACTGTAAATAATCTCATCATAGTTAATATGACGATGAAAGTAAATTATCACATCTAAGATAATCATAATGAAGAATGTTAACTACCACATCATAATTCATAATGATGATGACGGTAAATTATCACATTGTGGGTGATTATGATGATTACTGTAAGTTATCATGTAATTCATGATGATGTTGACTGTAGATTTTAAGATCATTGTTTGTGATGGTAATGATTGTAAATTATCCCCTCTTTGTTAATAATGTTGATGAGTGTAAATCATCACATCATAGTTCATGAAAACGATTCCTGTAAATCATCATATCATAGTTCAGCATGATGATGGTATAAATTATCATAGTTCATCATGATGATGGCTGTAAATCATGACATAATTCATGATGACAACAACTGTAAATTATCACATAGTTCATGATGATCATGATTGTCAATTAATGCACCATAGCTCATTATGATGACAAACAATTGTCACATCAAAGTTCATTATGACGATGACTGTAAATCATAACATTAAAGTTATGATGATGATGATGATGATGATGATTGTAAATTGTAACATTATAGTTATGATGATGATGATGACTGTGAATCATGACATTCTAGCTCATTGTGAAGGTGACCATAAATCAACACATGATTGTTTATTATTTTTGAAGATGACTTTAAATCACATTATTGTTCAGTGCGATGATGGCTGTATAGATGAAAGAAAAAAGGAAAAAAAACCCCATACAAACCCTACCCTGACTGTTAAAAATGCAAAAATCAAATCTGTGATTTAGAGAAACCATCCCAGCAGTTTAAAAAAAAAAAAAAAGAAAATGAACAAAAAAAAAAAAAAAAAAAAAAAAGGGGTGGGCTGGGGAGTGGAGTGGGATGAGGTGGAGGGGAGGAACACCCTGCCTGTTTCAAAAATGAAACTCATGTAAAATGATGTAGTGTCCAAAAGGCACATGCATTTATCTATTAAAAGTGTTCACTTGTGAGCCAGGCCCTGCCCTCAAGCAAGAATTGATTCTTTTCGATGGGACATATTTATTGCAGTCACAGCCAGTACTGTCTTCCCTGAGGTTACTCTGATTGGGTTGATGTGCAGGAAAGAGAGCATGGGGAGGAGAGGTTTCTTTTAGGGGGGTAGGGGGGTGGGGGGTAAAGTGGAGGTATGGAGGGGGGGGTGAAGGGGGGAGAGAGAGGGAGGGTGGGCATGAGGGACAGGGAAAGCTGGGGGAGTGTAATGAGACATGTTTTAGAAATGAACGTGATTCTTCATTTGTTTTATGTGTGTGGATTGTTTTAGAAATGAACGTGATTCTTCATTTGTTTTATGTGTGAGGGTTGTTTTAGAAATGAATGTGATTCTTCATTTGTTTTATGTGTGTGCATTGTTGTAGAAAGTAACCTGATTCTTCATTTGTTTTATGTGTGTGGTGTGTGGGTTGTTTTAGAAAGTAACGTTATTCTTCATTTGTTTTATGTGTCACGTGTGCGTTGTTTTAGAAATGAATGTGATTCTTCATTTGTTTTATGTGTGTGCATTGTTTTAGAAAGTAACGTGATTCTTCATTTGTTTTATGTGTGGCGTTGTTTTAGAAATGAATGTGATTCTTCATTTTATGTGTGTGTTGTTTTAGAAAGTAACGTGATTCTTCATTTGTTTTATGTGTGAGGGTTGTTTTAGAAATGAATGTGATTCTTCATTTGTTTTATGTGTGTGCGTTGTTTTAGAAATGAACGTGATTCTTCATTTGTTTTATACGTAGTGTGTGTGCGTTGTTTTAGATATGAACATGATTCTTCATTGTTTTTATGTGTGTGTGTTGTTTTAGAAATGAATGTGATTCTTCATTTGTTTCATGTGTGTGGGTTGTTTTAGAAATGAACATGATTCTTCATTTGTTTTATGTGTGTGCATTGATTTAGAAATGAACGTGATTCTTCATTTGTTTTATGTGTGTGGATTGTTTTAGAAATGAACATGATTCTCATTTGTTTTTATGTGTGTGGGTTGTTTTAGAAATGAACATGATTCTTTATTTGTTTTATTTGTGTGGGTTGTTTTAGAAATGAACATGATTCTTCATTTGTTTATGTGTGTGGGTTGTTTTAGAAATGAATGTGATTCTTCATTTGTTTTTTTGTGTGTGGGTTGTTTTAGAAATGAATGTGATTCTTCATTTGTTTTATGTGTGTGGGTTGTTTTAGAAATGGTCGTGATTCTTCATTTGTTTATTTATATGTGAGTTGTTTTAGAAATGAACGTGATTCTTTCTTTGTTTTCTTTGTGTGGGTTGTTTTAAGAACGTAACGTGATTCTTCGTTTGTTTTTGTGTGTGTGGGCTGTTTTAGAAAGTAACATGATTCTTCATTTGTTTTATGTGTGTGTATTGTTTCAGAAATGAACGTGATTCTTCATTTGTTTTATGTGTGTGGGTTGTTTTTAGAAAGTAACATGATTCTTCATTTGTTTTATGTGTGTGGGTTGTTTTAGAAAGTAACGTGATTACCAGCCGCCATGGCGAAGTGGTTAGTGTCGCGGACTCCTGGCTGGGAGGTTGTGGGTTCGAATCCCATCAGAGTCATGTGGGTTTTTTCTGCCCTGACAGGCTCCTACCCAGAGTTGAGTTTGCTGCGGGCTCAGTTGGGAAGACTGGGACTACACAGTCGAGTTTCATCCACTAAATGGATGCATTTCTGAGAGTGTTGCTCAAATTTCCTGACCAACACTGCAGGTGTCTGTATCTCTCGGGCCTGGTTGACGCAGGGATATATTATGAAAGGAAGCGTAGAGTACAGCCCTGTCACATAGTCTCAGGCTGAAATGGAAATCCGTAGCATCATTTTAATCATCATCATTCTCATTGATCAGCATTTAAAGAAAAAAAAAAAGTCTCAAGTTCTGTGGCCCTTCATGCCCTGCTCTCATGGTGTTCTCTCCATATCTGTGGCCTTGATTTGGTTCCGTCGGGGTCACCGGTATTGGCGAGTCCATGGGGGCTGTTGTTGGACGGACGTGGTGGCCCTTCTGGAGGGAGAGCTCACTCATGCCGGCTCCGCGACTAAGCAATTATTGTCATCAGTAGGGGGTTTAGTAGGCGGTGTCCTGCGTATGTTAGATCAGAACAGGCGCCACTGAACACCACCGAAAGTGACTCGGCAGCAGTGCAGTGTCTCTCCTCTGGGGGTTGCCTCTTGACGACTTGACATCGACTGCTCCCTGTGGATGCCGGTGCTGGGGCTGCGGCGGGGGCCGATCGGGCTATGGCTGTGGATGGGGTGTTGGAAATGAGCGGCGTGGGGTGCACTGCCTCTGAGGTGGCGCAGAGATTGGGACAGAAAAAAAAAAAGTAACGTGATTCTTCATTTGTTTTTATGTGTGGGTTGTTTTATAAAATGAACGTAATTCTTCATTTTTTTATGTGTGTGGGTTGTTTTATAAAATGAACGTGATTCTTCATTTGTTTTATGTGTGTGCGTTGTTTTGAAATGAACATGATTCTTCATTTGTTTTATGTGTGTGTGTTGTTTTAGAAATGAACGTGATTCTTCATTTGTTTTATTTGTGTGGGTTGCCTTGCTTTGATGTGAAAAGAACTTATTTGTTCTGTAATCATAGTAACTGAAGCACTGCTAATATGACCATTGTTCATTTTTATGAAAAAAAAATGCTCTATATCACAAAGATCTGATTTTTTTTTTTTTAATGAAAGGACATTTTTAACATTAAAAAAAAAAGTCAGGCTTGTTGTTATTGTTACACTTTTGGTTTCTTTGTGTTTTCCAACAATAGAACTTTACTTGTGTTTGCTAAGCAGCGTCTGTCTACAGGCATAGAAGAATGGAAGCTCTCTCTCTCTCTCTCTCTCTCTCTGTGTTTTGTGTGTGGGTGTTAGTGTGTGGGTGTTAGTGTGTGTCTGTGTGTTAGTGTGTGTGTGTGTGTGTGTGTGTGAGAGAGAGACTATTGTTGGGATGGAGACTGGAGTGAGAAGAGCGAACCAAAATCTGAACGGAGAAGTTGAATATGATCTATAGACGCAAATAAGCACACTGAAATCAAGGTGAGGCTGTAACCCTCCAGCTGGTCTGTTTGGTCCCCGCAGGGCTTTATTTTTAAACAACATGAGTAGTCCTACATCTATTTCAGGCTGCTTTATTCAAACAAGAGGGACATGCTGATTATGCAGTGTGCGGCTTGGATGTTTGCAGGCCTAGCATGCACACAGGCACATGCTGATTATGCAGCGTGCGGCTTGGATTCTGTTTGCAGGCCTAGCGTGCACACAGGGCGGCCAGGCCCTCGAGCCGGTAGTTGTGGGCCCTGGTGGCTTAAATCCTCATGACACCTCCCTGTCCCCTGGCTACTTTGCACACAGTGGGCCGTCCCATCCGGCCTTTGAACATCTCTTGGGCACATGTTGAAACAGCCCCTCGCGCCTCACTCCCTCACATGCATTTCGAGAAAACAGTGCACTGAAACCCTGCTGGTGAAACCCTTCTAAGCGTAGAGCTCTCGTTTTGAAGACTTAAAGAATATTCTCCTGGAACATTTTTCTCTTTATGTGTGCTGATCTATTATCCTAGCTAGAGTTACCTCCCTGAAAAGACTCCTTCCTTGTAACTTAATAAGCTCAGAGTACTAGGCTGCTCATTGTGCACTGTTAATGTTGCAGTCATAGCTCAGAGTACTAGGCTGCTCATTGTGCACTGTTAATGCTGTATTCATAGCTAGGCTGCTCATTGTGCACTGTTAATGCTGTAGTCATAGCTCAGAGTACTAGGCTGCTCATTGTGCATTGTTAATGCTGTAGTCATAACTAGGCTGCTCATTGTGCACTGTTAATGCTGCAGTCATAGCTCAAAGTACTGGACTGCTCATTGTGCAGTGTTAATGCTGTAGTCATAGCTCAGAGTACTAGGCTGCTCATTGTGCACTGTTAATGCTGTAGTCATAGCTAGGCTGCTCATTCTGCACTGTTAATGCTGCAGTCATAGCTCAGAGTACTGGACTGCTCATTGTGCAGTGTTGATGCTGCTGTAGTCATAGCTAGGCTGCTCATTGTGCACTGTTAATGCTGCAGTCATAGCTCAGAGTACTAGGCTGTTCATTGTGCACTGTTAATGCTGTAGTCATAGCTAGGCTGCTCATTGTGCACTGTTAATGCTGTAGTCATAGCTAGGCTGCTCATTGTGCACTGTTAATGCTGCAGTCATAGCTCAGAGTACTAGGCTGCTCATTGTGCACTGTTAATGCTGTAGTCATAGCTAGGCTGCTCATTGTGCACTGTTAATGCTGTTGTCATAGTTAGGCTGCTCATTGTGCACCGTTAATGCTGCAGTCATAGCTAGGCTGCTCATTGTGCACTGTTAATGCTGCAGTCATAGCTAGGCTGCTCATTGTGCACTGTTAATGCTGTTGTCATAGCTAGGCTGCTCATTGTGCACTGTTAATGCTGTAGTCATAGCTAGGCTGCTCATTGTGCACTGTTAATGCTGTTGTCATAGCTAGGCTGCTCATTGTGCACTGTTAATGCTGTAGTCATAGCTACGCTGCTCATTGTGCACTGTTAATACTATAGTCATAGCTAGGCTGCTCATTGTGCACTGTTAATGCTGCAGTCATAGCTCAGAGTACTAGGCTGCTTATTGTGTACTGTTAATGCTTCAGTCATAGCTAGGCTGCTCATTGTGCACTGTTAATGCTGTAGTCACAGCTCAGAGTACTAGGCTGCTCATTGTGCACTGTTAATGCTGTAGTCATAGCTAGGCTGCTCATTGTGCACTGTTAATGCTGTAGTCACAGCTCAGAGTACTAGGCTGCTCATTGTGCACTGTTAATGCTGCAGTCATAGCTCAGAGTACTAGGCTGCTCATTGTGCACTGTTAATGCTGTAGTCATAGCTCAGAGTACTAGACTGCTCATTGTGCACTGTTAATGCTGTAGTCATAGCTCAGAGTACTAGGCTGCTTATTGTGCATCGTTAATGCTGTAGTCACAGCTAGGCTGCTCACTGTGCAGTGTTAATGCTGAGTCATAGCTAGGCTGCTCATTGTGCACTGTTAAATCTGTAATCATAGCTCAGAGTACTAGGCTGCTCATTGTGCATTGTTAATGCTGTAGTCATAGCTAGGCTGCTCATTGTGCACTGTTAATGCTGCAGTCATAGCTCAGAGAACTAGGTTGTTCATTGTGCACTGTTAATGCTGTAGTCATAGCTCAGAGAACTAGGCTGCTCATTGTGCACTGTTAATGCTGTAGTCATAGCTCAGAGTACTAGGCTGCTCATTGTGCACTGTTAATGCTGCAGTCATAGCTCAGAGTACTAGGCTGCTCATTGTGCACTGTTAATGCTGCAGTCATAGTTCAGAGTACTAGGCTGCTCATTGTGCACTGTTAATGCTGTAGTCATAGCTCAGAGTACTGGACTGCTCATTGTGCACTGTTAATGCTGTAGTCATAGCTAGGCTGCTCATTGTGCACTGTTAATGCTGTAGTCGTAGCTAGGCTGCACATTGTGCACTGTTAATGCTGTAGTCACAGCTAGGCTGCTCATTGTGCACTGTTAATACTGTAGTCATAGCTAGGCTGCTCATTGTGCACTGTTAATGCTGTAGTCACAGCTAGGCTGCTCATTGTGCACTGTTAATGCTGTAGTCATAGCTAGGCTGCTCATTGTGCACTGTTAATGCTGTAGTAGTCATAGCTAGGCTGCTCATTGTGCACTGTTAATGCTGTAGTCATAGCTCAGAGTACTAGGCTGCTCAGTGTGCACTGTTAATGCTGTAGTCATAGCCACGCTGCTAATTGTGCACTGTTAATTCTGTAGTCACAGCTCAGAGTACTACGCTGCTCATTGTGCACTGTTAATGCTGTAGTCAAAGCTAGGCTGCTCATTGTGCACTGTTAATGCTGTAGTCTTAGCTCAGAGTACTAGGCTGCTCATTGTGCTCTGTTAATGCTGTAGTCATTGCTCAGAGTACTGGACTGCGCATTGTGCACTGTTAATGCTGTAGTCATAGCTCAGAGTACTAGGCTGCTCATTGTGCACTGTTAATGCTGTAGTCATACTCATAGCTAGGCTGCTCATTGTGCACTGTTAATGCTGTAGTCATAGCTCAGAGTACTAGGCTGCTCATTGTGCATTGTTAATGCTGTAGTCATAGCTAGGCTGCTCATTGTGCACTGTTAATGCTGTTGTCATAGCTAGGCTGCACATTGTGCACTGTTAATGCTGTAGTCATAGCTCAGAGTACTAGGCTGCTCATTGTGCACTGTTAATGCTGTTGTCATAGCTCAGATGTTAATTTAAGACGCCCGATTTTGGCTTTCCTGATTAATGTTTATCAGAAAATTATAAGCAAACATTGACTTTACTTTTGTGCAGTGGTATAATGTTATCTTTTATCTTTTTGCTTAAATGTTTTTCAAAAGTCAAAATGATTTCATTGAGCACATTAGATGGACTTGAAAATGTATGAAAAGTTTTGAGAGTGGATCTGTGTTTCCCCAGTCAAATCGTTCATCCATGTTATGAACACAGAATCATCCTCTTCCACACTCACACCGAACTTGCCTTTCTTAGTCCAAGTTGTGCTGTAAAACAAATTTTACATCACATGCATCACTCATGATTTGGTGACTTGGCATCAGTGCGTTTTGAAAAGAGCTCTCTTCTTGAGTGATTGAAGAGAGGAATGGGTTGGTTGGCTGCTTTGTCTTCAAATGTGACATTCAGTCAGCTGTTACTGGTTTGCTGGTTGAGTCAGATGATGTAGGAAGGACTGCATTTGTACTCTGAAACCACTGATTGAAAGTCCTCAGCAAAAATGCAGTCACAGGTGTTTGGAATGTGCCCTGTCAGACTGATAACCTGCTACTGGTATTATTACATTGTGTTGCCAATTAGCATGTC
Organism: Conus betulinus; assembly: GCA_016801955.1. Classification (NCBI taxonomy): domain Eukaryota; kingdom Metazoa; phylum Mollusca; class Gastropoda; order Neogastropoda; family Conidae; genus Conus; species Conus betulinus. The sequence continues at coordinate 66,527 of JADBJO010002863.1, forward strand.
ATCTGCCACAAGAAGCTGTGGGACATGTTGCAAACAACTTCAAAAGACTGAACCAGACTGCAGCATTGTTGGAAACAACCCAGAATGACAAACATGTACAAAACAGAATGCATAGCAATGCTGATGTAACACACAACACAGAAAAGACAAGTGAATTTTCAGCAATGATGTGCCCTTCAGACATCACAAGTAGCTGATCTACCTAATGCTTAACCCTTTACTCCCCAGTAGGTAGTTGAACAGTGTCAATATGAAAGAGGAGAGTGGAGAAAGTAAACTCTTGCTGCCCTGTAGGTAGTTAATTGAACAGTGGCAAGGTGAAAGAGAAGAGTGGAGAAAGAGAATTGATCTGTGGCAAGGTGAAAGAGAAGAGTGGAGAAAGAGAATTGATCTGTGGCAAGGTGAAAGAGAAGAGTGGAGAAAGAGAATTGATCAGTGGCAAGGTGAAAGAGAAGAGCGGAGAAAGAGAATTGATCATTGGCAAGGTGAAAGAGAAGAGTGGAGAAAGAGAATTGATCAGTGGCAAGGTGAAAGAGAAGAGTGGAGAAAGAGAATTGATCAGTGGCAAGGTGAAAGAGAAGAGCGCGGAGAAAGAGAATTGATCATTGGCAAGGTGAAGAGAAGAGTGGAGAAAGAGAATTGATCAGTGGCAAGGTGAAAGAGAAGAGCAGAGAAAGAGAATTGATCATTGGCAAGGTGAAAGAGAAGAGTGGAGAAGAGAGAATTGATCATTGGCAAGGTGAAGAGAAGAGTGGAGAAAGAGAATTGATCAGTGGCAAGGTGAAAGAGAAGAGCGGAGAAAGAGAATTGATCATTGGCAAGGTGAAAGAGAAGAGTGGAGAAAGAGAATTGATCATTGGCAAGGAGGAAGAGGAGGGCGGAGGAAGAGGAGAGTTCAGACAGTGAGCAGGGAGCGAGGGGAAGAGGGAGGGGTAAGAAAGGAGCTGGATCTCTCCAGCCACAAAATAATGCAGGGCAAAATGTTCATGAAGGGCAACAGTGTTTTGTTTTTGACTGATACAGAGCGTGAATGAATGCAAAATGTTCATGAAGGGCAACAGTGTTTTTGTTTGACTGATACAGAACATGCATGAATGCAAAATGTTCATGAAGGGCAACAGTGTTTGTGTGTGTGACTGATACAGAGTGTGAATGAATGCTGAAAGACTTGGGCAGAACAGGATGGTTGTTTAAAGCATCAACTAAGGTATGATCCAGGGTAGGATATCTTTCCCCAGCACCAAGGGTTAAGAGGGAAAATTTTTGGGTGAACTCCTTGGATGGGGGTGGGTGGGGGATCTTAGTCTGACGCTTTAATAGAGGATGTTGATAAGAGGTTCCACTGTGCTCAGGGCTTCAGCCTCACTCTTGTGTCAGTTGTAAGTGACAGAACTTCTTTAGTTGATCTGTGCCTGCACAGACCAGAGGCCTGACTTTTCCTTTGAATTTAGTGCACAAGTTTATGTTTGGGATATGTTTTTAACTGTGAGTATTGCCTAGTGTTGAACTTGCATGCATGCATCCATTAGTTATTTCATTTGTCAGCTTCTGTTGTCATTATTTGATGATGAAATGTTGTTAGAAATGTGTGTGCATCCTGCTATCCTCATTGTGTCTGGTTGAAGTGTAAGTTATCGCAGTCATGCTTGTGGAAATGCTGAGTTAAAGATACAGTTCTTGTTTAAGTGTTAGGTTGTCACAGTGATCAGTTTTTGTTCAGTGATAGAGTATCGGATTTTTCCCCCCCTTTTGCTGAGTTATTGTGATCTTTTTTTTGTTCCAAGTGCCAAGTAATCATGATCATTGTTGTTAGAGTTTATTTGTAATCCTTGTTTAAGTAGTAAGTCACTGTCGAGTGTAAAGCATTGTAACATTCATGGTGAAGTGCTAAACTGTAATTTTCTGGTTGTCACGTTTGCTTATTGTGATCATGCTTGTTCATGCACTTACTTATTGTAAGCAGTGCCAGGTTTTTGAGTCATGTTTGTTGTCCTAACAATGCAGGTTTTTGAGTCATGTTTGTTGTCCTGCAAAGTTATTTAATCTTTCTTACTCAGGTTGTGTATTTTTATAAACCTTCTTGTCAGTGCGATGGGCTGACATACGTACACAACACTTGACAGCAATCTTGAAAATGTAACTGTTATTGATGTGCATATGGGGGAAAAAAAAGAAGATATGACTCTTTCTTGGCTTTCAAGTGCAACATTGAGCTTTTTTTGGTCTGCTTTCACTCCATGTATTTCAGCAGATGAAAGAAATTTTTACACTGTTATTATTATTATTAACTGTTGACATCATTATCAAATAAATGCCCAGGGTAATGAATGCATTTATAATCCACAAATGCGCACAGATGTCTGAAAGCATTCAAAACATTAACAAGTTTTTATGATTACTTAGGGTCAAAAACCTGTTTGTGGCCACTTTTTACCTGATGAATATAATTGATTTTGGGTGTGAAAGAAAAAGTTGTGATGATTTTGCCAGCTGTATGTGTAGTACTAGACGTCCGGTTACTGACAGCATGCAGTTCACTGAGCAAGCACACACAGGGCACACATACTCAGGGCAGGCATGTGCATGTGAGAGTGCATGCACGCATGATCAGATCCGTGTAAATTGCTTGCATGCATATGCATACACTCACACACTCTCTCTCTCTCTCTCTCATTCTCTCTCAGCCACCCATTTGTGACTCCGATAAAAGCCTTTCATTTTCAGCATTGTAAGTTTTCCCCTAGTAAACTTCCCAGTGATTTGCACATGGGTGTATGGACTTCCCTCTCTCCCCCCTTCCCCCCCCCCCCCCCCCCCCCAACACAACCAGGCCCCACCCTGGGGCCTACGGACCTTTCCCCACCATGTCCAAACTCCTTCAAATCATAACAGCCTGTCATCCCCACCTTCATTCTCCAGACCCCCCCCCCCCCCCCACCACCACACCAAAAAAAAAAAAGAAGAAAAGAATGGTAGTAATGGTAATTGATAACCCTTGTTCAAATTAAATGTCATTGTCCTTTGATGAAACCATATTGACCAAATTTCGTTATAGATAGTGATTTGAATAAAGTATCTTTTGAAGATGTGTCAATCAATGAACTCCTTATCTCTCAAACAAATGGAAGTTTAAGTAGGAACCCTTTTGCTTTTTTTCTTCTTCTACATTTGTCTTTAACCTTGCTGTTCCATTTGCTTCCCATGTTTTCTACTACTTAACTTTTTTTTCTTGTACATTGTCTTTAACCTTGTGTTCCATTTGCTTCCCATGTTTTCTACTTAACTTTTTTTTTTCTTCTACATTTGTCTGTAACCTTGTTGTTCCATTTGCTTCCCATGTTTTCTGCTTAACTTTTTTTTGTTTTTGAAACAATGTATACACTAACACTAAGATGTACACTCATATGCACCCACACATGCATGTAGAAACACATGCGCATTTGCACACCTGTGTGCTCTCTCTCTGTCTCTCTCTGTCTCTCTGTCTCTCTCTCTCTCTCTCTCTCTCTCTCTCTGTCTCTGTCTCTGTCTCTCTCTCTCTCTCTCTCTGTCTGTCTCTCTGTCACACACACACACACACACACACACACACACACACACACACACACACACACACACAGTGTCCTACTTTATTCTCAGCACTTCTAGTTCAGAAAATGAGGTTGAATGTGTTAATTCTTTGACGATCAGTTAATCAAATTGTGTAATCTGTGTGATTGAGCAAATTAACAACTGTGTGATGTTTTTGCTTCTGTTTGGGTTAGATGCCAGCCCATGGAACAGCAGGAGTGACTGCAGCAATACCAAGGAAAGACAAAAAAAGGCAACAACACCCAAACACTGTGATACTGTAGCAGTCTGTCACAACCTACAATAGAAAGTGGGACATTTAGAGACCAAACTCAAAGAGGTGTAAGGTACGTCAGTTGTTTTTAAAACTCTGGAAACTGCAGAACAGTGCCAAAACTTTTTACGCCACGAGTCACATAATTTGGAGGAGAAAAAAAAGTGTGGAAACCGTCTCAGGGAAAAACCTCTCCACCCAGTACACTGCCATACAACAGTGAGTCGGCGCTATCTCCGCAAGCCAAGGTGTGACCATGTCGTCGCGTCGGATGCGGATGCAGTACTGCAAGGTGATCATCCTGACTTCCATGGTGTGGGTGATGGTGGACGTGTTTGTGCTCATGTACTTTACGGACTGCACCACTGGCAATACGGGCTGTCAGAGTGGCAACAAAGGGGAGGGCGGAGCTCCAGGCAACCAGCCCCCTAAACCACCAGAGAGCAAGGGCTTTCTGGAGAAGATCATTCCAAAGAGTGAGTAGAATGTCTCCTTACAGAATGGTGTGTGTGTGTATGTGTGTGTGTGTGTGTGTGTGTGTGTGTGTGTGTGTGTGTGTGTGCACACGCTTTTTCTCTCAGGATGTTTTGTTTGTTTTAATTGTTGTTGTTTTTGTTTCTGCTTCAAAATGAACTCTAGGAAATGCCCCCAGTTAAAACTCTTTGAATGAAGACTTCGTGCACTTACAGACTTGTTTTTTCTGGAATGTGTGTGACGTTATTTATGCTAGACATAGTTCCCATGAAACAGCATTCTGTTTCTCAGCTTAGTCACCAGGTTCTGGTTTTCTAATGGGTTAGGTGTCGGACTCTTGTTCCAACATCCAAGGTCCAGAATTTGATTCTTTCTCTTGCCACACTGGAAGATTTTTTTTCAGCGTTAACATATGTGCAGACTCTAGTCCCCATTTAGTAAGTTCTTTAGAAAAGACTTTAAACAAGTTCCGGTGCACATACACTAGCATTTTATATATATAAAAAAAAGTCTTGCAAGTGCATTAAATTCCATGTGGCCTTTCAGAGAGTAGTAAACCATTAGGATGGATGACAGGAAAATTAAAACTATGCTTGCTGGTGTGTATAGACAGAAATCCACAGAATGATGACAGGAAATAAACCCATGCTTGCTGGTGTGTATAGACAGAAATCCACAGAATGATGACAGGAAATAAACCATGCTTGCTGGTGTGTATAGACAGAAATCCTCAGAATGATGACAGGGAAATTAACTATGTTTGCTGGTGTATATAGACAGAAATCCACAGAATGATGACAGGAAATAAACCATGCTTGCTGGTGTGTATAGACAGAAATCCACAGAATGATGACAGGAAATTAACCATGCTTGCTGGTGTGTATAGACAGAAATCCACAGAATGATGACAGGAAATTAACCATGCTTACTGGTGTGTATAGACAGAAATCCACAGAATGATGACAGGAAAAAAAAACATGCTTGCTGGTGCAAATAGAAATCCTACAGAGTGTGGCTACCTTAATTGTGGGATTGAAAATGGTGGTCTACACAAAATTTTGACCGGTCAGCAACTTAAGAATTTTAGCAGGGAAAGGAAAAAGGGAATAAAAAACATGTTTTATCACCAACATCATTTTTTATTTTTTATTTTGATGTAGGCTTTGGAGATATTCTGGTATGCTCAGAATGTATATACCTACCGCAGCGTTTAGTCCCATTTTGTTTGTTTGATTCTTCATATTGACCATCATCATTTTTATGTGTGTCTGTGAGCATGTGTAGCTGATTGCATGGATGCTCACTTTGAGCTGTATCAGTGTATAGTGAGAGCTTGAGCTGTGATGGGTAAATAAGAATGAGAGTCAAGTAACAGAAATCCCAAAGAAGCTCATTACTTACCATCGCCTATGACATGTCAGCGGTGGGAGGGGAGGAGGGCAAGTGGGAGATAGGGAAAGCTATTGGTGATAGGGATAGTCGTCTTGCCCTGTCAGCGCTGGAAAGGGGCTGCTGTGTGTGTTATTGTGTGTTGGTGAGAGTAATGGTTGTCTTGCCCTGTCAGCGCTGGGAAGGGCTGCTGTGTGTGTCTTTGTGTGTTGGTGAGAGTGATGGTTGTCTTGCCCTGTCAGCGCTGGAAAGGGCTGCTGTGTGTGTCTTTGTGTGTTGGTGAGAGTGATAGTCGTCTTGCCCTGTCAGCGCTGTCAGCTGTGGAGAGGGCTGCTGTGTGTGTCATCGTGTGT
>JADBJO010002863.1:77586-135086 GCA_016801955.1 Conus betulinus
CCTTCAGGAAATTCAGCGCATGTAATTTCCTCTTTTGTATAATTCTCATTGATTCTGCATTTCTTAAAAGAAAAACAACTTTTATATCTTGCCTTTTAGTCTTGCCCTACAGAGGTCCAATGTGTTTTCTGCTTTATGGACCATTCAGCTGTCTTTGTTGCTGAAAGTCTTTACATTGGGTTCTGTCTTTGTTGCTGAAAGTCTTTACAGTGTGTTCTGTCTTTGTTGCTGAAAGTCTTTACTTTGGGTTCTGTCTTTGTTGCTGAAAGTCTTTACATTGGGTTCTGTCTTTGTTGCTGAAAGTCTTTACACAGTGTTCTGTCTTTGTTGCTGAAAGTCTTTACATTGGGTTCTGTCTTTGTTGCTGAAAGTCTTTACATTGTGCTCTGTCTTTGTTGCTGAAAGTCTTTACATTGGGTTCTGTTTTTGTAGCTGAAAGTCTTTACATTGTGTTCTCTCCTTATAAAATGAAACATGCCAGCTTTTTTTTTTGTTGTAGTCTAACAGCCAGGTTTTGAAAATGTTGTATACTGTTAAGAGTGGATACTAGCTGTTCATTTTGCAAGGTTGTTTATTTGCCTTAAAGACGTCAAAAGTTTATCACAGCTTCAGTTGATGTACATTTTTTGTTCATAGGTCTGTTGTGTTTGTGGCTGTCTTTCAGGACTTTTTTTCTCCCTATCATTGTCACATGACTGAAAGGTGCTGTGTGATGTTCTGGCTGTCTGTCAGGTCTTTTTTTTTCCCTATCATTGTGACACCACTGAAAGGTGCTGTGTGATGTTCTGGCTCAGTGGCTGTCTCAGTGTCTGTCAGGACTTTTTTCCCAATCATTGTGACACCACTGAAATGTTCTGACTGTCTGTCAGGACTTTTTTCCCAGTCATTGTGACACCACTGAAAGGTGCTGTGTGTGATGTTCTGGCTGTCTGTCAGGACTTTTTTCCCCTATCATTGTGACATGACCTATATAGGTGCTGTGTGATGGGCTTGGGATAGATTGAAACTGAACTCAAGCTGAAGGACTGCCTCTTTGATGTTCAGCCATCTCTGTGTACACTGCAGGATGCAGAACACATACATTGCAAGTGATCAGTCACTTTGAAAAGAGCCTAGGTTTTATGGCGATGTTCATGGGGGGCTAAGGTCCCCCCAGGCTTGTGGAACCCAGCGAGGATTAGGCACGCAGCTGTGGCACTAGGACTGTGACGTGGGGTGGTTGATGTGTCTTGACTTGTTGCTTTCACTGCTTGTATGGCTGCACTCTTGTATTGACAGTGTTGTTAGATGTTCACCAGCTGGGCTGGTAACATGCTAGAGTTGTCTTATTAATAAACTGAACACCTTGCTCCTTTGTGACATTTTTAGAACATTGCACCTCTATCATAGCTGCCAACACTCCAGAAATGTCCAGGACTTACTCTGTTGTACCAGAATCCCTGAATCCGGTGAAAGAATCAGACAAGTTTTTATTACAATTTTGTTCAGAAATGTTTGGGTTTCGTTTTTGGAAAGAGCTGATGAAAAACTGCAGTAGGAAGGAAGCCAGAGTGATGTTCCCCAACTGTCATAACTGCTTGTAGAGGGCAGTGGGCTCATTTTGCTTTATGAGTGATGCATGAATCAGCTGAAACAGTAAGGAGTCACACTAATCCCAATTCAAAGCTGAACTTCCTCTTTCATCCCTTGACTTGGAAATGTTGACTGCAGAAGGCTGGCAGCTATGGGCCCGTAAAAGCATTAACTGGATGTAGAATTGCCATACGGCAAAAGGAAGAAAGAGTCAATATCAATCATATCCTGTCGTGCTGTGGTTGACTTGACCGGGGGCATTTCATTTCATGATGGCATGCACTGCACTAATGCAGTTCTATTGAACCGGAGTCACCTGGGAGGAGACGCAAGGCGACATTATTGGCTTGATGGATTCTGGCAATATGTATCTGGAGACACTGATATAACTGAGTAAACAGCCCTGTGGAAAGAAAGTAGTGAAGAGATCAGTAATTACTTGATGGATCTGTCAGTGCAGGAACAGCAGCAAGAACAGTGGCAACAGAAACTGCAGAAACAAGAGGGAATCATTATCTGTACATTTAATCACCACACACATTCATGTGCATGAACACACAGACATGCACACACACACACACACACACACACACACACACACACACACACACACACACACACACACACACACATACACACGCACATGTACGCACGCACGCATGTGCTTACTCGCGCGCGCGCACACACACACACACACACACACACACACACACACACACACACACACACACACACACACACACACACACACACACACACACACACACGCGTGCGCGTGCACACACAAGCCAGTTTCCTCTGCCTACAATATCAGAGAAGGCTCGGGGTAGCATGTCTGCTGCACTTGCTATCTCCGATGTAAAGCCCTGGATGTAGGATTGTCCGTTGTCTGGAGGGTCCTCTTTCCTGACCACAGTAACAAATGGAAAAAAATTGGCTGTGAGAGGGATTTGAACCCTGTGTGTTTGTTGAACCCATTTCCTGCACAAATGAAAAGTGTATGCCATCTAGCTACTTTTTTTTCGTTGTTTACTGAGACACAGTTTTTTCCTTCACCATTTGTGAATTTGCCACAAAGAGATAACAAGAAAGGGGAGTTTTTACTGTACCAACAGTTTGTGAAAGTGTGTGTATCTTGTCTGTCTGACTTTCTGTCTGTCCGTCCGTCTGTCTGTCTTTCTGTCTGACTGTCCGTCTGTCTCTGGCTGGCTTCTGTCTCTCACCATTTATTAATACTGTGCAGGTATTGATCAAAAACACAGCTGTGTAGGAGTTGATGAACTGTATTCTTCTGAGTTACTTGCAGACACAAAAACACACTAAAAAGCCAATTCTAAGAGAGAGCATGGGAATCATTACCGTGATCCTTGGGACTTTAGCTCTACTTGTTATCATGCAGCACCTGACCCGCCTGTTGACAGGTGTAAGAAGAAGACGTATCCTGCCCACAGTAGTCTGCCGACCACCAGCATCGTGATCGTGTTCCACAACGAGGCCTGGTCCACCTTGCTGCGAACTGTGTGGAGCATCATAAACCGATCTCCCCGACAGCTGGTGAAGGAGATCATTCTGGTCGATGATGCCAGTGACAAAGGTGAGGGTGAAGTAGCTGTTGGTGAGCTCTTCTGGAAAGCATCATTCAGCGTAACAGCTGATGATCTAAATGCATTTTGAAAATGGAAACAGGCCAAATATATGTGGGTCACATGTTCTGTTTTCAAATTCCTTTGAAAATGAGCTTCAAAAGAAATGAAAAATGTTGGAAGAAACTCTTGATCCCAGATTTGTAAATTAAAAGAACATGTCTCCAAACCAGCAATGTATGCAACACTCATCGGCCCAGCATACATGCTTGTTCAGTGACATTTGGATTTTGTGCCCCTAACTACATCACGAATGGAACAAAGGTTGTTTTGTTTTTGAAAGTAAGTCCAAATGGTTGTTTTGTATAGCACTGCGTAGATAAAAAACATGTGTCTATGAGATGGACTCAAGGCAGTATGGTAGCTAGAATGTGCAAAGCAAGATACAGCAGGTCAGGTGGAATGTAGTCACTGAGAAGAGTGCCATCACATGGACAGTAGACTTCCCACAAGCCCGACACTGAATTGACCCAAGTTTTCTTGTTAGGTTAAGAATTCTAAATTAAGTGCTGTTAGTGCTGTTTAATCCCATTCGTATTTATTGAAATTTTGACAGATATGTGTTTTAGGTTAGAATGTACTCCATATACCAAACTGCTCAACATTTTTTTGACATACTGAACAGTTACAGAGGGCAGTGTTCTGCAAACCTACCATGGGAGTGCATGCACACTGCCTAACTGTACTGTATACTGTATTGTGTTACATAGCTGAACTTAAATTTGAATAGAAAGACATGAATTATGATGATCAGAATTCTCTTTCTTAATTTCCCAAAATGTGAATACCCTTAATAGATAAGACACTGAGCACAACCTGAATTTTCATCAGTTTTTCATGCCCTTTCTTGGTAGCCAGTTGGATTCTTCCCAGCTGATAGCAAACTCTGACTTCCTCTTAATGTCTCCTGTTATTTCACCGAAGGAAGAAGACTGGAAAGGTTCATTGTCTGCTCGACACTGATTGGAAAAAAGCAAATGCAAAAAAAAAAAGCAAAAGAAATGCAGACTCATGTCACGTGTCCTTCCTCTATGGCAGCCACCCGCTAACTCAAGATCCTGACATACAGTTTGTGGGATCTGAATTCAAAACTGATGATGTGCTGTTGTCTCATTATCACACTTGCTTTGCCTGTGAGTTATGCACCCTTTTGATAGCCGTACTGTGTACCGCTCCCTCAGATTCCTGCGAGACCTGCTGTTCTTGGTGGCAAGCTGATATTGATTGTTCAAATTTGCAGGAGACAGACCGATCAGGTGTTAACCTTCGGGTGCCTCTCCTGATGCACTTTCACACCTTACTCTTCATCCTGAACCAGTAAGAAGACGGTATTGTGCATAGGCAGGGTGCAACAAACAGCCACAGCGAATAGGTACACATTCATTGCTTGAGACATATGCTGTATCTATTTCTAATTCATGTGATTAATGGTTTTGTGTTTTGTTGTTTAGAGCATCTGGGTCACAAGCTGGATGAATATGTCGCTAAACTGCCTGTGCCAGTTCATGTGGAGAGATCGGAGAAGAGGACAGGTCTGATTCGAGCGCGCTTGAAAGGTATGTATGTACCTTGTTCTTACTGTTCTGTCTGACATGCACTGGCGCGGCTTTCAAACGATGCCTGTTAGTGCTGCCTTCAAATGATGCTGATGATCAAATGATGGGTATTGGTACTGCTGTAGAATAAAGTATGTCGGTACTGTTTTTTTTTTTTTGTGTTGTATATTGGTTCTCCTTTCAGATTATTTTACTTTTTGGGGAGTATGACAGTACTGCTTTCAATGATTTGCATTGGCTGTGCTTTCAAATGATGTTTGTTGGTACTGATTTCAACTCTCTATTGACATAGATTTCAAATCCTGTTGGCTGATACTGCTTTAAAATGATGTCTGTTGGTATTACTTCCGATGACATGTGTTGGTTCTGTTTTTCCTAATAACGTGTGTATTGTTAATTTTGCCTCTGTCTTACTGTCAGATCAGCTGTTTCTCTGCTTATACTGTTCTTTGTGCATTGGTCCAGTTTTGCATTATCTCTCTGCTGTTCATGTACAAAGTGATGAAACAATCCAGGCAGGCCGTCTGCATGTCACAGGCTTCTCCAAGGAATTGAACTCAAGAAGGTGGATGCCAAACTAATCTGTCTCTGGTTTGGTTTCTTGGTTGGTCAGTTTGAACAGTTCTTTGAATGCTTGTCATCAGTCAGGGGAAGTTTAAGTGTAATCTGAAAGAAGTAAACTGATACTATGGGGTGAATTTGTATGCATGTCTCATGTTTCGTTTTCAGAGGTTGCAGGTTAACCTTTTGTGTTTGCTCAGGCTGGCTGCTTAGCTTCCTTGTCTGTCTGTTTCTGTGAGAATATGTTCATAGGAACATGTGCACATTCCTTTTTGGATTCATTAGATGCATTCTTTACTTCGAACAGCATGAACAGTGCTGCAGCATTTGAACAACAAAATAAGTTGAACAGTTCAGACCTTTCAAGGTTTACTCAATGATGAACACTGCAGATGGCAGGGAGATTATCAACTGAGGTTGTGCAGTATTTGAACAATGCATTAAACAGGTCAGTCCCCTAAGGTTTGGATGAGCAAACAAGTTAACAGGCAGAGCAGCAGAGCACTCCAGTTTTTATCATAGAGTAAGAACAAAAATTCAGTGTGTTTAAAAATGTATACAGTATCAAAAAGATGCATGGGGTGTGTTTTAAGATTCATCACTTGGACACTGTTATTGTGCAGGTGCCAAGGTTGCCAAGGGCGACGTGTTGACCTTTCTGGATGCTCACTGTGAATGTACGGAAGGCTGGTTAGAACCATTGCTGACCGAGATCCACAAAGACAGGTAGGACAGTACATGCAGAATTTCTTGTTGGAAGTTGTGTCACTGACAGAGATCCACAAAGACAGGTAGGACAGCACATGCACAGTTCTTGTTTGAAGTTGTGTCACTGACGGAAATCCACAAAGACAGGTAGGACAGCATATGCAAAATTCTTGTTTGAAGTTGTGTCACTTAGACAATAAGTGGTACAAGAACTTTTAGGGGTCTGCAGACACAACATGGTCATAATGGTACGACAGAGCAGAAATTTAGGAGTCTGCAGACACAGCATGGTCATAATGGTAGGACAGATCAGTAATTTAGGGGTCTGCAGACACAACGTGGTCATAATGGTAGGACAGATCAGTAAATAAGGGGTCTGCAGACACAACGTGGTCATAGTGGTAGGACAGATCAGTAATTTAGGGTCTGCAGACACAACGTGGTCATAATGGTAGGACAGAGCAGTAATTAAAGGGGTCTGCAGACACAACATGGTCATATTGATAGGACAGATCAGTAATTTAGAGGTGGACCATGATTTATTGGGGCCCGTGTCAGGAGGCATTATTGTCTCTTCATAGTCACACAAGTGGGTATGGATTTGTAGGTCGTTGCCAAGCATTTCACTTGGACATAGTTTGGATCTGGTATGTCTTTTGATAGCTGTTTTTGGGTCTGGTATGTCTCTTGATAGTTGTTTGGGTCTGGTATGTCTCTTGATAGCTGTTTGGGTCTGGTATATCTTTTGATAGCTGTTTGGGTCTGGTATGTCTCTTGATAGCTGTTTGGGTCTGGTATATCTTTTGATAGCTGTTTGGGTCTGGTATGTCTCTTGATAGCTGTTTGGGTCTGGTATATCTTTTGATAGCTGTTCTGTTAGTTTCAGTCCTCTTAGCAGCTGTCCAAAATAAGCTGTATCTTCGATCACACCACATGCTGAATGTGTGCGTGTGTGTGTGTGTGTGTGTGTGTGTGTGTATGTGTGCGTGCGTGCATGCATGTGTGCGCACGCATGCATGCAGTGAATTACTTCTGATCTGTTTGCTTTGTGATGTCTCAGCCCCCTCTTTTCCATCTCTCTCTGTTTTGCACTTGTTCATCTGGCTTTCTATACAACTGGCTGTCTTTAGTCTCAGAACTGTAAAAACTGAAAATCACCCGGAGATATGACTGAAGTTTTACTCATTGGCAGATGCACAAAGTGCTTAATTTGGGAATGTTTTGTTTTGTGCATGTGCCAAGTGTGGGATGACATTAAAAGCACTTGTTTAAAGAAAACATGAAATTGATACATAATTGGGGTTTCCTAACCATTGTTGATGAAAATGCAAGTTGGGTATGAGTCACACATTGTAACAGTCTTAAATAGTTCAGTCGCATTTTCTTTAGAATATTTCCTCAATAGAAGAACAAAAATTAGTGTCCAGTATTAGTAGTGGTCTGTAAATAAAAAGAGATGCTACAGACAGTGAACCTGATTGACAAGCAACACTAGCAGTATAGGTGTAGACTCTGTATCTAATCATGTACTGGTCCGTCTGACAAAAACAAGCTCCTGGAAGGAATCATATTTTTTTGTACATCCATGCGTTCATGTTTGCTAAATTGAATGTGTTCAGGATAGTCTGGTTCAGTTGTGAGTTTCTACCAATTTCTTTTTCATATGCATAATTTTGGAAAGCAAAAAATATGAGTCAGGATGATTTGATTATGAATCAGATGATACTCTGGGAAACATTTGAAATTAGAATAAAGAAGGGTGTGAGTGTCTGGCAGTGTACTTTGGGTGTCATGTACATTGAACATATTTTTTTTTAACAGTCCTTGGTGACAGAAGAGAGATGAATGTTAAATCAAAAAGAAGGGTTTGAGTGTTCGGTAGTGTACTTTGAGTGTCATAAACATTGAACATATTATTGATTTTTTTAAACAGTTTTTGATCACATAGAGAAATGAAGGTTAAGCCATAAATAGGATTTGGGTGTTTGGTAATGTTCTTTGAGAGTTATTTACATTGAACATGTTACTGATTTTTTTTTTTTAACAGTTTTTTTTTATGACAGAAGAGAGATGATTATAAAATCCTAAATCTAGAAGATCTCTTGGCACAGAGAACAGAACAGTTTGAAATGTACAACAGTTATTTGTGCTAGTTTTGTTTCCAGTCATTGGATTGTGAAAAAAAAAGAAATTCTTTTTGGAGTTCCCAGGCTTCAGCCAGTTTCAGGTCTTCAGATTCGGTAAATTGCTCCCTTATGTGACGAAATTCCAAGGTTGATTTTCAAAATTTTGGGTCAGGATCAGTTTGAGTCTTTGTTCATTTACCCAGAGAATTGAAATGAGGTCGGTACACCACCATACTACATTTCAAGCAGCAGAAAGAGATGTAAGGGGAAAGTTATTTCGAAAGAAGATTGTCATCATGTGAGAAGAAACGATTCAATTGTGTGATGGTAATGATGATTACAATTATTGGTGCATGTATTTTTTCTGTGATCCACAGGTCTGTAATTTGCATTAACAAACAACATGTTTGAAGAATTTATTATGAGAAAGACAGGTGATAATTGTGAAATGAAAAGAAAAGATTCGGTTGTATGGATAAAATAATAATTATTATGACAATTGGTACATATTTTTTTGTGTTCGACAGGAAGTCAGTTGTTTGCCCTATCATTGACGTGATCAGTGATGATACCTTTGAATACATCACTGGTTCGGATATGACATGGGGTGGCTTCAACTGGAAGCTGAATTTCCGCTGGTACCCTGTTCCACAGAGAGAGCTGGACAGACGAAATGGTGACCGCAGCATTCCAACACGGTGGGTAGAGTTCTACACCGATATAGCATAATGTTGTTGCTGTTTTTTTACCTCATGAATAATGATCCATAAGCGTGTGCTTGTACACCTCTTATCAGAAAGCATCAGATCTTAAGAAGATACCAGGGTCTATGTTTGCAAGTGTCTAAACTAATGCGGATGTTTTCAGAAGATTCTGATAGTGGTTGTGTATTTTTATTATTATTTTGTCCAACTATGGAAGTGATGTCATGGAAAGGTGCCATAGTTTCTCTTCATTTTGATTTTAAATTATTTGATAAAGTACAGATCTAAGGTAAAGGTAATATTTGGGTATGAAAATTGGTTTAGTTGGACAATGATGAAATCAGCTCTATGGAAACAAAACTATGGATTCCTAGAATTTTGAAATTGATGTTTCTGTTATGGACATGTGGGAAGAGAAGGGAAGAGGAATATAATATTAGATATAAAAAAAAGAGGAAGAGCGAATGAATTTAGAAAAATATAACATTGAAAGATTAGTGAACCTGTTCTTCTCTTCTCTGTCAAAGTTTCAGCGTATAGTGCATGTTGAAGACTGTTGAAAATTACGTAGGATAAGGTTTGTTTGTTGGAATGTTGAGAAGCCAACCATTTTTCTTCACACACACACACACACACACACACACACACACATGCACACGCACAGGCACACGCGCACACACACAGAGTAATGCAGATGAACTTAGAACATAACCATTGAATGAGTTCATTTGAGAAGGAGATGAATGTAATTTGTTACAGGTCTCCCACCATGGCTGGTGGACTGTTTCCATTGACCGAAACTACTTCTATGAAATTGGCTCTTACGATGAGGGCATGGACATTTGGGGTGGAGAGAACCTGGAAATGTCATTCAGGGTAAGAGCCAATGGCTGAGGCAGGTAGCCTGTCTGAATACTTATGACAGGATTGATCAGTGATGATCGGTCTGGTCATGGCCTTCAGGGTTAGGACTCTGTGATTGACAGCTAATGAAACGAAGGCCGATCTGTGAGTGAACAGTCTGGAGATGGCTGTCAGGATAAGGACAGTGAGCAGTCTGGAGACGGCTGTCAGGATAAGGACAGTGAGCAGTCTGGAGACAGCTGTCAGGATAAGGACAGTGAGCAGTCTGGAGACGGCTGTCAGGATAAGGACAGTGAGCAGTCTGGAGATGGCTGTCAGGATAAGGACAGTGAGCAGTCTGGAGATGGCTGTCAGGATAAGGACTTAATGATTGCGAAAGGTGACCAGTATAAATAACATGATCAGTGATCACCAGTGCAGGGTGTTGTTCAGGGTAAGAACCAGGTGATTGAAGAGGATATCTGTCTGAATGCTTTTGAAGCAGTTTATCAGTGATTTAACTGCTGGAGATGTTCAGAATAAAAACTTGGTGCCATAGGAATGAAACCTGGCTGAATGCTTTTGAAGGGTTGATCAGTGATTCGTTGTCTGAGATGGCCATCAGGGCCATATTTGTGTCCACAGGATATTTTTATTCTCCTCATGGGCACAAGAAGAGATCAGGGTTACATTTCTGAGCGCATTCGGGTTCAGGTTCAGGGCAGTATAGTGGCAGATCTGTAAGGACACAACTGTTACAGGGTTCTGAGACGGACTGGATTTCACCACATAGGTGGCCTTGCATGTGTTGCTCTCAGTTACTCCTTCTGGCTGTTTACTGCTCACCACCAGGAAAATGATTAAAAAAACACACACACACACACACACAAAAACACTAGTTTATTAAAGTATGGATGGTATATGAGAGGGGCCTTGAGAATTTTGATTTTGTTATAAGGATTCGATCAAATGCTAAGTAAATCTGAATGATGAATCCATGTGTGTGTGTGTGTGTGTGTGTGTGTGTGCGTGTGTGTGTGTGTGGCATAGTGTACTCAATGTTGCATGCTGGTTAACTTCTCAAACACCACTCTCAAACACACAGTATGTTCTGGTGCAAAGTGAAAGACTGTGACATTCAATCTAGTTTGTAGCATTTTCATTACTTTTTCAGTTATCTTTTTTAATGTTTTGACACAATAACAAATTTTTTTCTGCTCCAATCTTCACCATCACACACTATCAAATGGATAGGTTCTTTGGATGGAACAGTTTGTTCTCCAAATTTTTCAAAATAGACAATACACAATAATTTGGGTAAAAGCACTTACCGGTTTGCAAAGGTTTTTTTTTTTTTTTTACTTTATACATTTATCTGTGCAAGGAATAGACTTTGATGAGGTAGCCCCCTGGTGGAGCCACTCACAGTCATTGGGCTGTCAGCAATATGAAGTGATGACCAGGTCACAAGGTGAAGTGCATGCTCATCACTTCTCTGTAGCAGCTGGGCTGCCAACACAAAGTGATGACCAGGTCACAAAGTGCATACTCATCACTTCTCTGTAGCAGCTGGGCTGTCAATATGAAGAGATGACCAGGTCACAAGGTGCGGTACTCATCACTTCTCTGTAGCAGCTGGGCTGCCAACATGAAGTGATGACCAGGTCACAAGGTGCAGTGCATGCTCATCACTTCTCTGTAGCAGCTGGGCTATCAATATGAAGTGATGACCAGGTCACAAGGTGCAGTGCATGCTCATCACTTCTCTGTAGCAGCTGGGCTGCCAACATGAAGTGATGACCAGGTCACAAGGTGCAGTGCATGCTCATCACTTCTCTGTAGCAGCTGGGCTGCCACATGAAGTGATGACCAGGTCACCAGGTGCAGTGCTCATCACTTCTCTGTAGCAGCTGGGCTGCCAATATGAAGAGATGACCAGGTCACAAGGTGCAGTGCTCATCACTTCTCTGTAGCAGCTGGGCTGTCAATATGAAGAGATGACCAGGTCACAAGGTACAGTGCTCATCACTTCTCTGTAGCAGCTGGGCTGCCAATTTGAAGTGATGGGCCAGGTCACAAGGTGCAGTGCATGCTCATCACTTCTCTGTAGCAGCTGGGCTGCCAACATGAAGTGATGACCAGGTCACCAGGTGCAGTGCATGCTTATCACTGCCCTGTAGCTGCTTCCTACACTCCTGAAAGCTAAGATGAGGATTGACATAAAATTTCAGACCCATGGTTAGAAGTGAGTGGCTAAGAAAATAACTTGCATGACTGCATATGAAGAAGTCAGTCAGTTGTTAGAAACAGTCGTGTATTGTGAGTGTGCAGTGTGACATGGCGGCAGTATTTGCACATGGTCAGAAGATGTGAGGTAGCGTTCTGTTAGCTCTCTTGACAGTAATCATCACCTGGTCAGGACTGTTTGCACATGTTTTGACCTTCACTGATCCCCTCAGCTAGATGATGGGGGGCGCCTGCCGTCCCGAGTGAACACAAACATTGACATAAAGAAGCTAACCTGTCGTGAGTTTCTTCTCATGCTAGGCTATCCAGACAAAGGCCTCTGTTATCATCTTCCTCATTTGCTTGATCTGTCTGCATGATCTCACTGGATCAGCTGACCTTTCAGTTTACAAAAGCGCCACCTGTACTTCCTTTCCTGGCCTAGAACAGATGCCCTTCTGGTCTACCTGTTTTTGAGGCGTTGTTACTGATGTTGATGGCAGAAGATGAGAGGTAGAGGATGGACTTGTTTTCATGCTGGAGTTGACTTGAATGATTTACTGTTGTAAAAACATGCTCTGTAGTGTAGGTCATCAGCAGATGTTTGTATGGAATAATATGTTGCAGAATTTAACTGGTTGTTAGTAATGTTACATTTTGAAAATCATTACAGTTGGTACCCCATGAGACATCATTAGTGTGTGTGTGTGTGTGTGTGTGTGTGTAAACACAGGTGTGGATGTGTGGAGGTCAGATTTTAATAGTGACCTGTTCACGGGTGGGTCATGTCTTCCGCAAAACGTCGCCCTATTCCTGGCCTGGGGGTGTGGCCCGCATCATCAACCACAACACTCAGCGTATTGTCGAAGTATGGATGGATGACTACAAGGACTTCTTCTACAAAATTAACCCTGGTAAGGCACTCTTGTATTTCCAGTCAGTCTGATTCTGAATGTTTGAATGTTTCACTTTGTGCATTGAATTACAAATAGAAAAATTGTAATGTATTTGGGATGGTGAGTCTTGAACAAGTAATAAACAAGGAAGGGGACTTTTGGTGTCATGTACGCTGCCTATGGTAGCACTCAACCAGCGCATACTCAAACAAGATGTACTTGTGAGAAATAAGGAAATTTCCAAAGGCAGAAAAGAGGCAGTCTGAACAAAGAGAGAAACAGGGATAATTTCCTTTTCTGTTGTGGATGCTTCTTGTATGAATGTGTACCAGATGAATAGGTACCTTAGCAACAGTAATCTGGACTGCGCAGACAAGTGTTGTACCATGGTAGGAAAAGTTGTATATTATTTACAGTTATGAGTAGTATCTGAAGGCTGTGGCCATCATTGAAACAAAGGGCCTGAAGGTAAGCTTTTTTCTTTTTTTTTCTTTCTTTTTTTTTGTATCATTCCATGGATTATAAGGTATGTAACATGTCTTTTGGCCTGACCCCCCCCCCCCCCCCCCCTTCCTCCCTCCATCTCTCTGCCGTGCCTCTGATGGCCTCACTCCAGTAATGCTCAGTCCTGCTGACATTCACAGCCATGTCCAGATTTGTCCTGTTGTATCGCCTGACAGTGGCCCGCATGGATAAATATAGCCCCTGATAGCAGCCCCCCATGGATTAGTATAGCCCCTGATAGCAGCCCCCATGGATTAGTATAGCCCCTGATAGCAGCCCCCATGGATTAGTATAGCCCCTGATAGCAGCCCCCATGGATTAGTATAGCCCCTGATAGCAGCCCCCATGGATTATATAGCCCCCTGATAGCAGCCCCCATGGATTTCGTATAGCCCCTGATAGCAGCCCCCATGGATTAGTATAGCCCCTGATAGCAGCCCCCATGGATTAGTATAGCCCCTGATAGCAGCCCCCATGGATTCGTATAGCCCCTGATAGCAGCGCACAGGTATTAGTATAGCCCCCGATAGCAGCCCCCATGGATTAGTATAGCCCCCTGATAGCAGCCCCCATGGATTAGTATAGCCCCCTGATAGCAGCCCCCGTGGATTAGTATAGCCCCTGATAGCAGCCCCCATGGATTAGTATAGCCCCTGATAGCAGCTCACATGGATTAGTATAGCCCCTGATAGCAGCTCACATGGATTAGTATAGCCCCTGATAGCAGCCCCCATGGATTAGTATAGCCCCTGATAGCAGCCCCCATGGATTCGTATAGCCCCTGTTAGCAGCCCCCGTGGATTAGTATAGTGCCTGATAGCAGCCCCCGTGGATTAGTATAGTATAGCCCCTGATAGCAGCCCCCATGGATTAGTATAGCCCCTGATAGCAGCCCCCATGGATTAGTATAGCCCCTGATAGCAGCCCCCATGGATTAGTATAGCCCCCGATAGCAGCCCCCGTGGATTAGTATAGCGCCTGATAGCAGCCCCCGTGGATTAGTATAGCCCCCGATAGCAGCCCCCGTGGATTAGTATACCGCCTGATAGCAGCCCCCGTGGATTAGTATAGCCCCTGATAGCAGCCCCCATGGGATTAGTATAGCCCCTGATAGCAGCTCACATGGATTAGTATAGCCCCTGATAGCAGCCCCCGTGGATTAGTATAGCCCCTGATAGCAGCTCACATGGATTAGTATAGCCCCCTGATAGCAGCCCCCGTGGATTAGTATAGCCCCTGATAGCAGCCCCCATGGATTAGTATAGCCCCTGATAGCAGCCCCGTGGATTAGTATAGCCCCTGATAGCAGCAGCCCCGTGGATTAGTATAGCCCCTGATAGCAGCTCACTTGGATTAGTATAGTCCCCGATAGCAGCCCCCATGGATTAGTATAGCCCCCGATAGCAGCCCCCATGGAATTAGTATAGCCCCTGATAGCAGCTCACTTGGATTAGTAGCCCCTGATAGCAGCTCACTTGGATTAGTATATAGCCCTTGATAGCAGCTCACATGGATTAGTATAGCCCCCAATAGCAGCCCCCATGGATTAGTATAGCCCCCGATAGCAGCCCCCATGATTAGTATAGCCCCTGATAGCAGCTCACTTGGATTAGTATAGCCCCTGATAGCAGCCCCCATGGATTAGTATAGCCCCCTGATAGCAGCCCCTATGGATTTGTACAGCCCCTGATAGCAGCTCACTTGGATTAGTATAGCCCCCGATAGCAGCCCCCCATGGATTAGTATAGCGCCTGATAGCAGCCCCTATGGATTAGTATAGCCCCTGATAGCAGCCCCCATGGATTAGTATAGCCCCTCATAGCAGCCCCTATGGATTAGTACAGCCCCTGATAGCAGCTCACTTGGATTAGTATAGCCCCTGATAGCAGCCCCCATGGATTAGTATAGCCCCTCATAGCAGCCCCCATGGATTAGTATAGCCCCTGATAGCAGCTCACTTGGATTAGTATAGCCCCTGATAGCAGCCCCCATGGATTAGTATAGCGCCTGATAGCAGCCCCTATGGATTAGTATAGCCCCTGATAGCAGCTCACTTGGATTAGTATAGCCCCTGATAGCAGCCCCCATGGATTAGTATAGCCCCTGATAGCAGCTCACTTGGATTAGTATAGCCCCAGCCCGATAGCAGCCCCCGTGGATTAGTATAGCCCCCGATAGCAGCCCCTATGGATTAGTATAGCGCCTGATAGCAGCCCCCATGGATTAGTATAGCCCCTGTTAGCAGCCCCCATGGATTAGTATAGCCCCTGATAGCAGCCCCCATGGATTAGTATAGCCCCTGATAGCAGCCCCCATGGATTAGTATAGCGCCTGATAGCAGCCCCCATGGATTAGTATAGCGCCTGATAGCAGCCCCCATGGATTAGTATAGCCCCCGATAGCAGCCCCCATGGATTAGTAGTATAGCTCTTGATGGCAGCTGACAGGAAATCAGTTAATAGGAGCTCACAGGATCAGTTAATAGCAGCCTACAGGATCAGTTGATAGGAGCCTCCAGGATCAGTTAATAGCAGCCTACAGGATCAGTTGATAGGAGCTTACAGGATCAGTTGATAGGAGCTCACATGATCAGTTGATAGGAGCTCACAGGATCAGTTGATAGCAGCCCACAGGGATCAGTTGATAGCAGCCTACAGGATCAGTTGATAGGAGCTTACAGGATCAGTTGATAGGAGCTCACAGGATCAGTTGATAGGAGCTCACAGGATCAGTAATAACAGCCCACAGGGATCAGTTGATAGTAGCCTACAGGGATCAGTTAATAGCAGCTCACAGGATCAGTTGATAGCAGCTCACAGGATCAGTTAATGGCAGCTCATAGGGATCAGTTGATAGCAGCTTATAGGGATCAGTTGATAGCAGCTCATAGGGATCAGTTGATAGCAGCTCACAGGATCAACTGATAGCAGCTTAAAGGGATCAGTTGATAGCAGCTCACAGGGATCAGTTGATAGCAGCTCACAGGATCAACTGATAGCAGCTTAAAGGGATCAGTTAATAGCAGCTCACAGGATCAGTTGATAGCAGCTCACAGGATCAGTTAATGGCAGCTCATAGGGATCAGTTGATAGCAGCTCACAGGATCAGTTGATAGCAACCTGCAGGAATCAGTAGAAAACAATTTGCCCATTTCACTGTTTTGTTGTGCAGGTGTGTCCAGAATTGATCATAAAGACGACTGAGAACCTACCTCTCTGGTACAACCCCACCCCCCCATCCCCCTTATTTTTTTTTTTTTCTTTTAAAAATCAGCACTGCAGATTTTCTGTAAAATTTAATTCCAGCATAAACACTTGAAAGTAAACATGTTGACTGTCAAAGTGTTTGGAAGTTGTTATTTGTGTGTTCATTTATTAAGTATTTCAAAGTTATGTTTATTTGTATACTTAATTTTTGAATTGACTGTTTAATACTCATCTGGCTTTTCTGGAGCTGTACTAGAATACAAAAAAAAAAAAAAAACCAATGTGTTGTGAATTGAACACTTGTTTTGGTCGACTTTGCTGAACAAATTTAGATGATGCTTGTTTTGTTTCTCAGCTGTAGGGAGAACATGTTGAACCTTCTTGGTTGACTTTTTTCCTGTCTTACTTTTGACCTGCATGCTGTTTTCGCCGTTTACTTTGCTTTCCCAGGGGGTTAGAGCTGAACTAATCCACAGTGTTATTTACTTCCCAGGGGGTTAGAGCTGAACTAATCCACAGTGTTATTTGCTTTCCCAGGGGATGAGAGCTGAACTAATCCACAGTGTTATTTGCTTTTTCAGGGGGTTAGAGCTGAACTAATCCACAGTGTTACTTGCTTTCCCAGGGGGTGAGAGCTGAACTAATCCACAGTGTTATTTGCTTTCCCAGGGGGTGAGAGCTGAACTAATCCACAGTGTTATTTGCTTTCCCAGGGGGTGAGAGCTGAACTAATCCACAGTGTTATTTGCTTTCCCAGGAGGTGAGAGCTGAACTAATCCACAGTGTTATTCTCCTTGGCATGGATTCCAGCTCATGAGCGTTCCGTCACTGATTCACGATGGTAACAGTGTCATGGAGTCCATAGAAATGAGGTGATCTTTGTGTGCAGGTGTCCGGGCCACTGATTATGGGGATGTCTCTGAGAGACAGGTGATGCGGGAGCGCATGCAGTGCAAGAGTTTCCGATGGTACCTGGAAAACATCTACCCTGAATCACAGCTTCCTGTAGACTACCATTCTCTGGGAGAGGTGAGAGCAGCTCTGCTGTTTTCATGGTGTCTTTGAAAACTTTGTGCTCAGTTTAACAGCAAGCTACCATTTTTTTTCCTGACTCAAGCTGCTGTTTTGATTTTTTTTTTTTTTGGCTGGTGGCTTGACATCTGATGTACATGAAATGTGGAAGAGTAATAGGTAATTGTGATTAACACCTGAGGTACATGAAATGTGGAGGAGTAATAGATAATTGTGATTCTTAACACTAATGTACATGAAATGTTGAAGAGTAATGGACAATTGTGATTCTTTACACCTGATGTACATGAAAGGTGGAAGAGTGATAGGTAATTGTGATTAAGCTACCTGTCTTTCCTCTGCTTTTCTTCTTCCTCTGACTGCTTTCTTTCTGGCACTCAAACACGTCCATAGATGTCCAGCATAACTGATATGTATTGATATTTGATTTTGAAATTAAACTCATTCCTGGACATTTGACTTATTTTGTGAAAAGAGAAGCTGAAGAAAAGAAAACAACAAAAGACCAACTAGGCATAGTTTTTTTGTCTGATCTGATGAAGTAACCTGACCACAGTAGTCTGTACATTATCACTAAGGGTTTTTTCTTTGTAATGCAAGGTTGTGGTGCATATTAACATCTACTGTCTGAGAACAAAGGTACACTCTTTATTCCCAAAACATCTTTCTGAACAGGATTACTGATTTTGGTTACGAAGGTTGGTAGCTGTGCAGATGGCTTTTTAGGGGTCTGCATCTGTGGCTGATGACTGTTACCAGTTGACCAGACCTCACCAATGAAGTTCTATACTTTCTGATGCTTCTAGTAGCTGTTCAGATCAAAGCAAAGAAAGCAGATTCTTTTCTGATGGCCGTTCTTGATTGAACTCACTTTTTGTACACGAAACTAGTCATTTGGGCAATCTCAGCAGCTTTGCTGTCCATACTTATGATGGCGTGTCATTGGGATATGTGAAGGTAAGTCAGTGATCTCAGACTGGTAGAGGTAATACTAATAGGATTGTTTGAAGTGTTCTGGTAGCTGTTCAGATTTGTGCAAAAGGATACAAACAGATAAAAGCTCTTGTGTGATAGAAATGAATTTATGGTTTGTTGCTAGTTGCCTTGGATAGGGGGGTAGCAGCCTTTGACCCTCATTTACACTTACGCTTTGGCCATAGTTTTCAAAGTTTACAGTTCTTTGGAAGTAAATAATCAGAATAAGGGCAAAGAGATTGCTAAATTACAAAGACTTTGTGCTTTGGTTGAGCGCCAGCGAGCAGTGTTTTCCTTGGTATGAGGATGTTGAAAAAAGATGGCCTGGAAAAAGATAGTGCAGTCAAAGGTGACAGTCTGTCGATTACCACAATTTTCTGTGCAAAAAGGATGATGGAAGGTTGAGTTTTCAACACAAACAAACAGAGGGACCATGGCAAGTTACTAACTCAGTGAACTGAACTTCACAGAGCGTTCAAGGACAGGGGAATGAGAATGACGGAGCATGAAGAAAGAGTAGAGGCCTGTGAAGATGTCGGAAAGTAACAAATGCCCTGAAATAACTGAAGGCTGATTTGTCTGCAGATTCGAAACAAAGCCACAAACCAGTGTGTGGACACCATGGGACGTAAGAGTGGGGAGAAGGTGGGCATGGTTGGCTGTCATGGACAGGGAGGCAACCAGGTGAGACCCTCTAGAGCTTACAGTGTCTGACATGTATTTCATGTATTGTCAAGTCCACCTGTTTATATGTTATCAGACTTTTGGGGAGGGGAGTACGGAATGAGAAAATGTTGGGGGTATTTTTCCATGAAGGAGTTCAGTGTATATGAGCCGTGAGGTTAGTGTTTTTGTCAGTGAGAAGCACTATTTCTTAGGAATTCTGAAAATAAACTATTTCGTAGGAATTCTGAAAATAAACTATTTCTTAGGCATTCTGAAAATAAACTATTTCTTAGGAATTCTGAGAAGAAACTACATCAGGGTGAGGTCTGTAGTTTTTCAAAGTATATCGCTGAGCTCTGTATAATTGTAGTTACTGGCACCTTGAAAGAGCAAGAAAAGAAAGCACAGATTACTGTGTCCTCCTGACATGGTTTGCTTGTACATTTAAACCAAAGAGTAGGTCTGTCATTTGCAACTAGAAGATGTATATTCAATGTTGTGTTTTGGGTTATGCATTCAGAAGAGAAGGGAGTGAGGTGAGGTAGAGGGTGGAGGGGAGGGGAAGGAGAGTGGAGGTAGGTTGGGTTCCTTTGAGAACGGGATGGGACTGAATGGGGGAGAGTGGGTTACATGAAGTTGAAAGCTACATGTAAACTTTACATGCCTTGCATTAGGCAGGGCCTTGAGAATATCTTGTTGATAGTGATAGTTGATAGTGTCGTGCTGGAGCTTTTCTTGTTCTTTCTGAAACATGTCTGCACTCAAATATCGGCTATTTTAGTGTGAACAGAACTTCACATCACGCTTTCTGTGAAATGCAATAAATGATGCAGCTGGAGTAAAATGTCTCGTGTTCCTCCTATTTGACAGGACACCCAAAACAGGTTTATCACTTGCAGATCTTTAATATCCATGATTCCAGTGGCACCTTTCATTTATGATCGATGGTCTGTTTGAGACATATGAATGGATGCTTTGAAGACTTGAACTGTGGAACCTGTCCAACTTGCTGGAAAATTTCAAGTCTTTATATAGTGGGTCTTTACAGAAAAGAAAACAGACTAGCATAATAGCATGCATGTCAGCAAATCGCCCCATGCATGCACTGGCACTCATACAGAGAGAGAGAGAGGAGTAAAAAAAAAATATTACATTAAGAGAGGGGGGAGAATCCATATTATGTACAAAACTGGGAAATAAAATCCAGATGTGTTCCAGTGTTAGACATTTTCTCTCTCTCTTCAGACAGTCAGAGACATTGCCACAAAGATGGTGCGGTGAGGGGATCCCTCGTGTACCATTCAAATGTTGTCATTGGTCATCATTGTGCTGTCGCGATTGTCAACTGATTTCAGTTCAGGAAACGTGAAACTGCTCAGAACATGTGATGTGACTGCCATGTCAGTGCCAGTTGCCATCCTTCACATAATCATTTCACTCTGGGTTTTATTTTTATTTTAATTTTTTTGGTCAGTCTCAGAAGATTATGTGCAGTACAAGACAACAAAAAGAAGTGACTGTGAAGTCAGGGGTTTCATGTGAGCAAAGAACTGGGTTGTTAAGAGCCTAATGGTGACAATTTTTTTTTTTTTCAAACAGCTTAGCAAGAGTTGTTATGACTGTGGGTAGGTTACACATTGATGGGAATAGGAAGAGGTTTTACTGCAGAGTGGAAAATGGTATCACTGTGAGAGAGATGATCCATGACAGACTTTGGGTATTTTGAGAAGGGAGTGGTTTTACCGAGGGATCATTAATAGAGATCTCTTTGTGCTTGAAGATGTTATTGGATGAAAGCAGTAGGCACTTTTCGGTTTGTGTTCTTTGTAACTTGATTTTCTCTCTTTCAGCATTTGGTATATGTGAATGTGTTTTGTGTGCGTGTTAAATTCGTATTGAATTATATGTATTTGATAATTTGACAGAAACAAACGGGATAGACCTAATCACAGGAATTGCTCTTGTTTGAAGTAACAAATAAATCATTATAACTTAAAAATATTATTCATTTTAAAAACCATAGAACTGTATTTTTCCTTTTTTAAAAGTGAAACTGTTATTTGATCAGTTTAACAAGTGACCTGGACTACTCAACAAAGAATTGTATATTATGTAAAAGAAAACAATTGGCAATGATGTTTTGGCATTGGGTTTAGTTTAATTTTCTTAAGTTTAATTTGGGTTGGTGTGGTGTGGTGTGGTGTGTGTGTGTGTGTGTGTGTGTGTGTGTGTGTGTGTGTGTGTGTGTGTGTGTGTGTGTGTGTGTGTGTGTGTGTGAAGCTGCTTCAACTTGATTGCAGAATGTTTAGTTACCATGATGTTTTGTGAATAACAATTATATTAAGATGTCACTTCTTTTGACTCCTGTCAGACTGCTGGTGCTGTTTCAAATGTGTTTGTATGTACAAAACATTGCAAGTGTTTCCTCCTGATTGGTTTTGTAGTTAAAAAAAAAATTGCTGTGAGATTTTGGTACCAAGTATGTTCTTAGTTAGATTTGACAGTCTGATTTATGGTTGATTTGGGTTATTTTGCATATTCAGCAGTTGAAGTTTGGTTGCAGCAAGATTCATCAACGATATTTTTCATGGAATGATAGTATCACATGAAGATTTTTACTTTAATTTTTCTTGTATGATTAACTTCTGCTCCTTTTTCAGATTTTTCTCGAACATGAAAAAAGGAAGTGTTTTCCAGTGATTTGTTGACTGCTTTCTTGGTTTTCTCCATCAACTGAAACATTTATACCACTTTGTTTTTATTGTGATTGCTGCTTTTTTCAGATCTTTTCTTACACACAAAAAAAAGCTTTGCAGACTGATGACCTGTGTCTGGACGTGGCGACCCTGGGTGGGCCGGTCAAACTCTTTCAGTGTCATGGGCTAGGTGGCAACCAGAAATGGGAGTACCATCCACAGGTACAGGGATCGATCCTCCCCCCGACTGTCCATCCCAACTTCCCATCCCCCCCCCCCCTTCTGCACAGTTGCTGCGTGGCTAGCGCCCCCTTTGAGTGACACACTGACTGATCCGTGTGCTGGCTGTCCACATTTCAGACGTAGCCCTCACCAGCCTATTGTAGATTTTGCTGTTGTGCCTTGCTCCTAGCATGGTTGTGTGTTTTTTTTCTGCATGTGCTTGCTGCAGGTTGTATCTGTAGCCGGTGGTGTTGTTCTGATTGTTGCATTGTATGCATTCCGTATATGTCTGAACTGACGGGTAAAAAGACATTTTGGAAGGAGTGGTTACAGGAGCTGTTGATTTGAACCTGGGCTGGAAGACTTTTTGTCTTCAGTTTTTGAGCACTAAAACATCTTGAACCTATTGAAAAGCGTTGGATTTTTCCCCATTTGTTTTAAACTGCATACAAAAAGTAAAGGAATATTAAGATCTGTGGACATGGCTGTACCTTTTAATTTTTCTGTTTTCATTCTCAAGTTCAGACGTATATGATTTTGTTTATTAATGTTTCTAAGATCCTGGTTTCTCCTCTTGTGTTCAAAATGTTTATACATTGTCTATACTGAAACATGAATAAGAAGAGAGGGGGTTATTTACTGCCAAGGACATAGACAAACAAAGTACAGGACAAGACACAATGCATTTCTATGTCTTGGGTGTTCTTCAGGCAAATAACAAATAACATTTAGGACAGTAAAACGAAAGAATGAGAAATCACTTATCTTCTCATTTTGGTCATGCGGCGAATATGAGAAAATAAGTGGTTTCTCGTTCTTCGTTTTCACTGTCCTAAACGTTTTTTGTTTTTGCCTGAAAAAAGACCCAAGAGGTCGAAGTGCATTATCTTGTCCTGTACTGTGTTTGCCTGTGTCCTTGGTGGTAAATAACCCCATCTCTTTCTAAATTTTGCTTCATTTTCCACCCTCAGTCACTCCGTTTTCAAACTATACTGAAACATATGGAAAGCTATTGGCTTTGCCTTAATTTCTGATGTTATTCAAATTAACTGGTTTAAAACATCAAATATGGAAGCTTTTTACTAGCTCAGATTGGCTGGTATATAGTATCAAATACAGAAGCTTTTTACTAGAAAAGCTAACAAAAGAGTTGGTTACAACGGCACTAAATTTGACTGGTGGTGAACATGTTAGTGTTTTGCAGTGACTAACATGGCCGTGGGAAGCGTACTAGTGGGCAGGAACTTACACAAGAGGTCAAACAAAGGGTATGGAAACAGCTGTGTGTATTAGCAGTCATTCAGTGTTCCAACAGCAGAGACCGCTGTGTAGCATTTTCTGGCACAAGGACTGAAAATCCCCCAACCTTTATTCCATCTCTTCAGACCAAGAGATTTAGTAGCTGGAATGTGGAGACCACGGCTTTTTTTTTCCCCTATTCTTTTCATAAATTAAATTTATCTTCATGTCTGTCTGCAATTCAGACGAAAACGGCTCTTTTGTTTTTAGCGGAATGCCTCATCACATTTCCAGATTTCGGTCCACCTGTGCATGCATATGGAGAACTGTTTCTGTATATGGAAGATAGTGCATGCCATTGAGGAAGGAATGCTGATGTGACTATAAATGGCTGACAGCGTGGACAGGTGTAGGGGAGGTGGGGCACTTGGCAGGCCGTGGTCAAGTCCCGTGCTGGCACAGCGTATCATTGTAGAGGGTTTTTTTACGTGGTGTGAGCAGGGCTTGTAGTGTCTTTGCTGTGTCTGTTTGCATGCCGGCAGGTCTTCTCCTACACGCGGAAGAAGAAAATAATGACGGACGATAACATGTGTGTGCAAGTGGGTGCCGGTCAGGTTGTGTTTGCCCGCTGTGACTCGCCCAACTTAGAGTGGGAGTACAGCCAACAGGTACCCTCAGCTTCTGTTCTAGTCTGTTCTTTGACTTCTCTGCTCTGTCAGCTTGACTCCTTGCCCTGTTGTGTCAACCCCCACCCAACACACTCAGCCATCCTCTCACCGTGCTGCTCCTTCCACCCCCTTCTCTTGTTGAAGAAAATTAAACACTGTTGGAGATCACCCTAGTTTAACTTTTCACTTTACCAAAGACTCAAAATCAGTGAAACTTTGAACATGTTCCTCATAGGTTCAAAGTTACTTGATGTTCAGGGTACTGTTCTTGATGCTTTGTGTTGTATGTTAGTAGTTGTCGTCAGTAAACTGTCATGGGTGGTTGTATGTCTGCTTCAGTTCTTCTGTGTAGGATGCTCCCCATGTTTTTGTGTTGTAATTTGCTGTTACCTGGGAATGTATGAAACTGGGAATGTTGTACAAAAATGCAATGAGTAGGTTTCCAGTGTACAAATGTTAACTATTATTATCTTCGCAGCTTTTTCTGTAGACTGGGAATCATTAATATATTTTGTTTTTATTTTACGCACACAAGCAGTTTTGGGGTGCCACTTAATCATTTGTTTCACCAATATCCCAGAGAGAGTGAGGGTCTTGGTGGTGTTTTCTTTTTTTATTCCTCTTAGCTTTCCCTAACTTGCACAGTGACTGTAGGAATCAAGAGGCAGCATATTCATGTAGAGTGTCGGGTTAGGGGAAATCGTGATAGTATTTCTGAAGTGAATTAGCTGAAGTAAAAGGCTTAACAGAATGTTTTAATGGATGTATGAGTGCACATATGAGTGCAAACGCTACCCATGGTATATCAAGCCTAAGTGTTTGAAATGCTGATGTGAATACACAGGTTATATACCAAAGCGTAACAAAACTGTGGATGGCTCGATGATAACCCTAACTGCATAGGGAGAGGATTTCAGTCGGTGGTGGGAGTGTTTTTGAGTGTACAGTGATTTGTTGAACTGTTTACATCGCAATGTGGAAATCAAAGGTGACAGAGAGAAACACAAGGCAGTCAAATCAATGTCGCAGCTTTTTTGGTTGAAACAAAGTTTAGTGTAGTGTACAGCTTTCTCTGCTCTCCCTGGACTGCATTGACTTTAGCTGCAAGACTGAGCACAAGGCATTCACATTTTAGCTGCAAGAGACTGAGCCAGGGTTCATATGCTCATTGAAACTCCTTGAAACTCCTTGAATCCTGACAGGGAATTTTCAGACCTTCAAAAAACCTTTGAAAATCAATAAAATGTGGTTTTGTTGACCAACGCCCTTGAAAACCTTTGAGAATCAAGCCATCAGCTCCAAAAATCTTAAATGTGACAAAAAGAAATGGCAGTTTGATTTTTCTGCGTTCAGGTTAATAAAAAACTATTTTAAAAAAAAATTTTTACAAACATCGCCGTGATCCTGGACTGTCTGAAGTTACAAATTATCTCCCTTGGTTAAATCGCGACGACAAATCCAGGATCGCGACAATGTAAAAATTAATTTTTTTTTTTTTTTTTCATCAACCTGAACGCACAGAAGAAAACAAACTGCCATTTCTTTTTTCAATTTTTAGTAAAGTAGTATAGAGAGGTGGCATGAAATTTGACCATTTTCTTTCAAAAATCGTGTTTTGGGTTTTATGTGTTTCTGTGCTCAAGAAAGTCTGTTGAAACCATCTGAGGGTGTTCATTTTGACTATTTTCACATTTTTCTTGGGAAAAAAAAATGATGATTTTGTTTGAGGGAGGTATGTGCGAAAAATTGTATAACTTCTTTATTTTCATAGGCTGTTTTCTCAAAATCACCTTTTCCAACAATGGTTGATGTGAAGGAGTCTGTACAATATCTCTGGATGCAGACTAGCTAGCTGGGTAATCTTTTTTTGTTTTGATCAGAAATGATTTCTGCTTGCAATTATATTTTATTTATAAGTCAAAACAGCACTTATTTGCTATTTCTATTGGAATAATTTGAAAGCAATGAAAAAGCAAAGCCTGATGGCCACCATATGGAAAAAAAAAATATTGAAAAAAAAAAACAGTTTAGATATATAAAATCCTTTGGTAATTGCATTTACTTAAGCTCAACAAAATAATATATAAAAATCCTTTAGTAAAACAAAACAATATATATAAATCCTTTTGTAACTGCATTACTATAGCTCAGCAAAACAAGAAAAGTCATGTTTCAAGTGCCTAACATGTCTGCTATGATACAAATACAGTTATTGTCAGGAACCTTTTTTTTTTTTTTTTTTCATCATTTTGCCCCCATTTGTGGTTCCCAAATCACACAAGAGCTTTGAAATCGCCCAGATATGTTATCTACATTTTTTTTTTTTTAATATAAACAATACAAAAAAAATGGAGAAGTTTTAAAAGAACAGTGGTTTAATGTTCTTGCCACCTCTTGCCTTCAAATAAAATAAACGCTTCTTGAAAACTCCTTGAATTTTGTTGGTGGGAGTCTGTAGGAACCCTGCTGAGCACAAGGCATTGACTTTAGCTGCATGACTGAGCACAGGGCATTGACTTTAGCTGCAAGACTGAGCACATGGCATTGACTTTAGCTGCAAGACTGAGCACATGGCATTGACTTTAGCTGCAAGACTGAGCACAAGGCATTGACTTTAGCTGCAAGACTGGGCACAGGAACCAGGAAAGTGCCTGAGGCTTGTCATGAAAAATACATGAACTGAGGAGAGAGTGGAAATGCTGACTTCCTGATTGATGAATGGGATTTAATGGTGTTTGCTGTGTTGGTGCTTCATGTCATGAGTGCCTCTCGGTGACATTAGTCCCATGTCGCTCGTCCCCATCCCTCCCATGCCGCTGTAGGATTGCTCCTGTTCGTGCACTGCTGTTCGCTGGCAGCAGTCTGTATCAAATCAGCATCAGCAACCTGTCAGAGGAGACACTGCACTGGTGAGGAGTCACTTCAGTGGTGTTCAGTGGCACTTAGTCTGATCCAGCACATACAGGACACCTCTTCACAAGCTTGTGACTGGTGACAATAGTTCCTTAACTCTTTTTCATCCCTACAACTCGGTTTTCCCGGTTTGCAGAAATCCTACCCTTCCTTCCTGCAGCCTGGAAAACCGAGCAGCACAAAAATCCCTCCTTTCGTTCCTGCAGCCCGGAAAATCGGTTATTGCGGTAAGCGCTTTGAACTATGCGTGAGTCGCGTCATTGGTACACGTCATGACCAGGTCGCTTGTGGGGCAGTGTTTACGAATGGAATGGATGCCAGACGGCCCCTGCAGCGTGGGAAAGTGGTCGCCGCTCTATTCTGGCCGGTTTGCTACTGCACACGTGGCAGTTCTCACTTGGACTTTTTTTTTCCCCTCTAAATCCAAGAAGGAAGGGAATACTCGTGTTATAAGAATCTAGGAGCAAGAGGAAGTAATGGCTTATAGAAAAGTAGGAATGAAAGAGTTCATACCAGAGCCAGCATGAGTGAGAGTCCTTTCATGAAGAGAAGGAGGGGGGTGAGGGGCACTGTATCCAGCGAAGGTCAGATTTGGTATCGGTGTTCAGAATGTCTTTCCTTGATGTTGTTGGGGGGCATTCTTCCTTGAGTGTCTTTGACTGCATGGCACTTGCCTTCTGTGAATATATTATATATGTGCAGTGTGTATGTGTGTGTGTGTGTTTCTGTGTTTGTGTGTGTGTGTGTGTGCATTTTATGTTCAGACATGTTTTTTTTTATAGATTGTTTGTTGTCTTCTCTTTCAAAATTTTTTTTGTTGTTGATTACTTTTCAGCTTATTTATGTAACTGTAAGCTCTTCTTTCACTAATTATGTAACTGTAAGCTCTTCTGAAACTAAACACCACTTTTGCATTAACAGCAGTAGAAGCTTGCATTAAAATGACAAAACAGAACTGTTTTGTAAGAAAGTTCATCCGAAAATGTGTTGCATTCAGCTTGCTTGCAAACTTGCTTTCATAAGCAAAATGATTGTTTGAAAATTCACATGGAACATTACAAAAAAAAAAAACCCGTCTTCTCATACGCAAAGTATGGTAGGAAACATTGTTTATTTGTTTGTTCACATTTTTTAAATAGTTATTACAATGAACGTTTCAATTTCTGGTAATGCTATTTAGCATGCCTCATCACTCTTTTTATGTCACCTGTTTCTGAATGCTGTTTTCCTTTTTTTCTTTTTTTTTTTTTTTGTCTCTTTGCATCATGCCCTGTGCTTTGCATGCCTGCTGCATGAAGATGTTGAATCAGAGTTGTGAACTGTATGCTTTGAGCATGATTTATTACATACTCTCAGATAGGATTTGTTGTCCTGTCAGGATTTGTTATCCTGTCAGGATTTGTTATCCTGTCAGGGTTTGTTGTCCTGTCAGGGATTGTTATCCTGTCAGGGTTTGTTGTCCTGTCAGGTTTTGTTGTCTGTCAGGGTTTGTTGTCCTGTCAGGGTTTGTTGTCCTGTCAGGATTTTGTGATTTGTTGTCCTGTCGGGATTTGTTGTTGTCCCGTCAGGATTTGTTGTCCTGTCAGGATTTTGTTATCCTGTCAGGAGTTGTTGTCCTGTCAGGATTTGTTATCCTGTCAGGGTTTGTTGTCCTGTCAGGATTTGTTGTCCTGTCAGGTTATTGTTGTCCTGTCTGGCTTTGTTGTCATGTCAGGATTTGTTGTCCTGCCAGGTTTTGTTGTCCTGGCAGGCTTTGTTGTCATGTTAGGATTTGTTGTCCTGTTAAATACTCATTGGCCACACTCTGCAAGTTAAGTCAGGAGTCTTTAAAGAAATTCTCTTTTTTTAAGGGGATGCAGTTCTTTGATTACAGAGTTTAAAAACATTTCTGGGGCTTAATTTTATTTGGAAAGACTTGCTCTACTAATTTAAGGGACAGGGCTTTTGTGTGTGTGGTACTACTTCATTAGGGGGACTTTTGGGGGGGGGGGGGGGTGTGTGTTAAGGACACAGTTCTGGGTGTTATCTCATTTTAAGGATACACCTCATCATGTCAGAGTGTCTCTGACTTATTTATGATTGTATTTTTCTTTTTTCTTTTCTGTTAAAAATCAAGAAAAAAGAGTATCCTTAAAATGGAAGCTAACAATAATGTAAACAAGTGTATTCTTAAAGTAAAGTGAGATATTAAAACAAAGAAAGTATCCTTAAAGAGAAAATTAAAGATTACTGTTCCTCATGTTAGTGGTCTCATGTTAGGACATTTAGTTGTGTTAGCATCATTGTAAGCATTTTCTTTTTG
This sequence comes from Conus betulinus, assembly GCA_016801955.1. Classification (NCBI taxonomy): domain Eukaryota; kingdom Metazoa; phylum Mollusca; class Gastropoda; order Neogastropoda; family Conidae; genus Conus; species Conus betulinus. The sequence goes on from JADBJO010002863.1 coordinate 106,845, forward strand.
TGATTATGTCTCATTATAAGGAAATACTTCTTTCTTTCAAAGTGTTATTGTAAGACGCTTATTTGTATCAGCGTCTTGTTTTAAGGATAGTTTTGATATAAACATTTCATTTCAAGGGTATGATTGTGTTTAGCTGTTCATCTTAAGGACAGACTTTTTGTTGTGTTTGGGTGTTGTTTTTAAGGACATGATTCTTTGTTTCAGTGTTTTATTGTAAAGATGCACTTAATTGTTTTAGTGTGTCTCATTTTAAGGATACACTTTCCTTGTTTTAATGCCTGATTTTAAGAATACACTTGTTTATGCTATTGTTAGCATCACATTTTGAGGATACTCTTTCTTTTAGTTAGCATCTCATGTTTAAGATCCTCTTCTTTTGTGTTAGCGTTTTCTTTTCTTTGTGCCAATATTTCATTTTAAAGATACTCTGCTGTTTGGAAGCTTTTCATTTTAAAAGGTGTACATCTTGTTATTGTAGATTCTGTTTTGTTTTGTTTTTTTACTTTTAGAAAATCTTTTTTTATTAGATACCCGTTAGACATGGTTGGTGGTAGATTTCACTTTAAATTGGCCTTTATTTGAAGATATGACTTAATTCAGAATCTTAGGTGTACCATTTTTATCTACACACAGTTCTGCTTTTAACTTGCTGCAGCATGGATTTAGCCTCAGTGGTCAGCTGGGCAGTCATTGACCTAACTTTACTTATGTAACTGTCTCATGTAAATGATATGTTGTGGAATTGATGTCAGCTGGGCAGTCATTGACCTAACTTTACTTATGTAACTGCCTAATGTAAATGACATGTCTTGGAATTGATGTCAGCCGAGCAGTCATTGACACAACTTTACTTATGTAACTGTCTCATGTAAATGACATGTCTTGGAATTGATGTCAGCTGGGCAGTCATTGACCCAACTTTACTTATGTAACTGTCTCATGTAAATGACATGTCTTGGAATTGATGTCAGCTGGGCAGTCATTGACCTAACTTTACTTATGTAACTGCCTCATGTAAATGACATGTCTTGGAATTGATGTCAGCTGGGCAGTCATTGACCTAACTTTACTTATGTAACTGCCTCATGTAAATGACATGTCTTGGAATTGTTGTCAACTGGGCAGTCATTGACCTAACTTTACTTATGTAACTGCCTCATGTAAATGACATGTCTTGGAATTGATAACAGCTGGGCAATCATTTACATGACTTCACATACGTAACTGTCTCATATAAATGACATGTCTTGGAATTGACCTCTTATTTTAAGGGCCTTCCTATTTGCCTTACCATCTCATTCAAATAAAAACACCTCTTTGTCTCATCGGAGAGACGATAGTCAAGTGGTTGGAGTGTATGTTTGCTGGCAGAGCTGATGGTTTAAGTCAAACCTTTCTTGAGGTCAGATTTGTACGGCGTGAAGCCCCTCCCTGTCCACCTGGCAGTGCATAGATACCTGATTCAAGTCAGGGAAGGTGAAGGCGGTGGAAGGATGGGGATGGGCACCACCTTCCATCATCACACTGTGCCCCAGACATTGTGAACCTCTGACAGTTATCTGCCCATGGGATCATAACACTCTGGGACTTTAACCCTAAACCTTTTTTTTTTTTTTAATTTCTCTTGTCACCACATTCAAAGGACTCTTCTTAGTCTTACCACACTGCTTCAAAAGACACTTATTGGTCTTACCACCTGCTTCAAAAGACACTTATTGATCTTACCACCTTGTTCAAAGGATACTTCTTAGTCTTACCACCTTGTTCAAAGAACACTTCTTAGTCTACCACCTGCTTCAAAAGACACTTATTGGTCTTACCACCTGCTTCAAAAGACACTTATTGGTCTTACCACCTTGTTCAAAGGACACTTCTTAGTCTTACCACCTGCTTCAAAAGACACTTATTGGTCTTGCCACCTTGTTTGAAGGACACTTCTTAGTCTTACTGCCTTGCTCAAAGGACACTTCTTAGTCTTGCTACCTTGTTCAAAGAACACTTTTTAGTCGTATTTAAGTTATTACCTTGTCCAAAGGACACTTCTTAGTTTTACTACCTTGTTCAAAGGATACTTCTTAGTCTTACCACCTCATTTAAAGGACACTTCTTAGTCTTACAACCTCATTTAAAGGACATTTCTTTGTCGTATTTAAGCTATTTTCTTGTTCAAAGGACACTTCTTAGTCTTACTGTCTTGTTCAAAGGACACTTCTTAGTCTTACCACCTTGTTCAAAGGACACTTCTTAGTCTTACCACCTTGTTTAAAGGGCATTTTTTTTAAGTCTTACTACCTCATTTGAAGGACACTTCTGTGTCTTGCCACTTAAAGACACATTGTCTGATCACCTTATTAAAGGATACTTTTTTTTTTTTGTCTTACCTTCTCATTTAACACTGTCCTTGCGTATGCATGCAGGATATGCTTCCCCCCTCCCACATACAGCCACTCATGCTGAAAACCCCGCCTGCATAGCAATGTTAGCAGAATTTGATGATCTGTGTTTAGTAATGGCATGCAGACAAATTTTTTCGCTATCGGTCATTATCCATTTTTAAACAATTTCACAGAATTTGTGCTAGAGAGATTTTGCTAGTCAAGCGCCTGTGTGTGTTACTGAATCAGTGGAATCAGTTGATTTGTTATTGTAATCAAGACACATCTTCAAATAGACATCCCTTATCATCCCTATCTATCATCTCCCCTGTCGATTGACTCTCCTTGGTATTGGAACTGCCTTGAGTACATTTAAACAATACCTTGCTCTAAAGAAATGATTTGCCAGCGCTGAGCTGACATTTTAAGTAGCAGACGAAAGGCCGGTGCCAGAAATGCAGTCAGTTCAAGTTGGAAAAGCCCAGCGAGGGGTTCTTTGTTTCAGCCGCAGATAGTGAACGTGAACTTTGCTTGAATTTAAGAACTAGGGGCATGTCAGGCTACCAGGAATCCTCAGTTAACTTCTGGCAGGAGTTACTTCTCTTAGACGGTTACAGTTTGAATAGTACAGTTTTTCAAAATAAGAATGCATGGACGTATGTGCGCCATAGACAGTGGAGCTCACAGTCAGCGCATGGCGCCGTGCATGCCATAGGCAGCATAGCTGTGAGCAGTGCACGGCGCCGTGCATGCCATAGGCTGCATAGTTGTGAGCAGCACACGGCACCGTGCATGCCATAGGCAGCACAGCTGTGAGCAGCGCACAGAGCAGTGCATGCCATAGGCTGAAAGTTAAAGAACACTTCTTTGACTTACCACTTCATTAAAGGACACTGCTTTACCTGACCTCATTTAAAGGACAGTTGTTTGACTTGCTAACTCGTTTTAAAGGACAGTTGTTTGAATTACTACCTCATTAAAGGAGAGTTGTTTGACTTACTAACTCATTAAAGGAGAATTGTTTGACTTACTACCTCATTAAAGGAGAGTTGTTTGACTTACTAACTCATTAAAGGAGAGTTGTTTGACTTATACCTCATTAAAGGAGAGTTGTTTGACTTACTGCCTCAGTGAAGGAGAGTTGTTTTGACTTACTACCTCATATATAAAAAAGTTGTTTGTCTTACCACCCAGAGGGAGAGAGAGAGAATGTTGCTTACAGCCCAGCGGACTTCAAAGGGCCATATCAGGCCTGTTGCCACCTCATTAAAGACCACTTCTTTGACTTGTTTCTTCATTCATTGACACCTCGTTCACACAAACTGTTTCATTTAAAGGGTCCTTCTTTGTCTGACAGCCTCATTTAAAGGGTCCTTCTTTGACAGCCTCATTTAAAGGGTCCTTCTGTGTCTGACACAGCCTCATTTAAAGGGTCCTTCTTTGTCTTAAGCCTCATTTAAAGGATACAGTCTTAAGACATGCATTAACTTTTATGTCGTGAAGGCCATTCTTCTTTTCTTATTCAGCTTTGTAACTTTCTTTTGATGTTTTCATTCCACATTAAACATGTGTGTGCAAGGGTGCGCACACACACACACACACACACACACACACACACACACACACACACACACACACACACACACACACACACACACACACACACAGGCGTGCGCGCGTGCAGGCACACACTTACACATGCATGTATGTACACACGCATGCTCTTGAACATGTACACACATGCACACACACTTCCACACATGCATGCACTCAGACGCGCACACACACACACACACACACACACACACACACACACACACACACACACACACACACAAAATCTCAAACGTGCTTGCACTCACACACGCATATATACATGTGTGTGCTCATACACATGCACATACACATACACACAGACACACACACACCGCTGAGTGAAAGCAGTGAACCACTGCTGTGTTTAACCCACTCCCTCCTGTGTTTTCAGCGACTCACGCTGCGTCACATCAACACAGACCAGTGTCTGGGTAAAGCCACCTTGCATGATAAGGAGACGCCGTCTTTAGGTAATGTCTTCTGTGGCTTTTTTTTCCCTTCTTTTTTACTCTTTGTCTAGGATAATTTTGAATTGAACTGATGTGATTCATTTAGCGTGAAAAGAATTCTACGTGTGTTTTCACTAATCTGTTCAGGCTGTTGCGTTCAGTCTTAACTTTTAATCCTTGTTGCTTATGAAAAGGTGGAAAGGAGCCATGGTTTTTAAGTAGGCAAGGTTCACTGCATAAGAAGGCTGGCAGATATCTCTGTTAATTTGCTTTTTTTTGCTTGTTTGCTTTTTCACCTAAATTAAGATTAAGATTATCAGTTTTGGAGAGAAACTTGCCCATTGTTCTGGCTGCCTTGTAGCAAGGGGAAAAAATCCCCGTGGGGGTACATGAACATAACATTTCCTAACAGAGTTGAATTCTCATTGATCTGTACAGAAATTCCACTTCTTTTTCGTTGTGGTCCTTTCTATTTTCTCTGTTGACTGAGGTGTCTTGTTGTCCGTGCTCCTCACCATGACTTGACCCCCGGGCCACTTTTCCCAGCGGCCCCCGTCAACAGCCACGTCCTGTTTTCTGCCACAACGCCAGCTGTTATCAGTTCTCTAGGAGAAATTGGAACCAGGTCTCCTCAAGGCAACTCATCAGTGAAGACACAGCACTGTTGCTGACCCACTTAGTGGCGTTCAGTAATGCCTGTTCTGATCCAATGTCCATACGACACACCCTGCTGAGCCCCCCCCACCCCCCACCCCCACCCCTTCATGACAGTAACTGCTTGGTGCCAGAACCAGCGTGAGCGTTATTTCCATTGGAGGGCGCCACCATGTCTGTCCTGTGACCGTCGTCATAAATTTGATAATGGCAGAAACTTCGACATGAACTTATCGCGGGAAGGAAATGGAGTGGAAATTAACATGGAGATTACTACGAGAGCAGGGCGTGAAGGGCCACAGAATTTACGACATTTTCACGATGATCAAGATGATCAATGAGGATGAAAATAATGATGTCACAATGTATTCCAGTAGGGTCTTAGACCACAAGAGAGGGCTGTAATGTACACTTACATGTATCATAATAATTGTGTCCTTTCAGTTTTGGTAAGGAAGTTTGGGGTGGCATTTCTTAGAGACCCATCATTTGGTAGATGAAACTCAACTGTGTGGTTCCAGTTTTCCCATTAAAGCCTCTGGCATTCTCAAATGGGGGATAAGCTGGACGATGTTGACAAACTTCTCAAATAATTGGCTCTGAAAGATTTCAAACCTGCTACTTCCAAGCGCACAACCTGTGATACAAATCATTTTATCATGGTAACTGGTCCACAGTTCTTTTATGTTACTTTTTTTTTTTTTTTTTAACTGTTTTTGTCTTGTGTGGTATTTTTCTCAAAACCTGGCTGTTGACTTGAGACGTGCTGTTCGGCAAGGTGCAGTGATTCATGTTCAAACATCTTGATGTATTGATGCATTGTTTGTATTTTAAGTGGTGTCTTAAAAATAATTAGAAATAACTGTGCTTGTCATGTTTCAGAAGAAAATAGATCTTTACTAGTTGTATTTGAAAAAAGTGACTGTTTCATAAAATATAGGCATATCGGAATGATATGTGTGCCTTCCCAGTTTGAAAAAATTCTCTTTATCTCAAATGATTGGATCAAAGGTAGGTCTGCATAGTCAACAGGAAGGGCAGTGGTAGTGAAAGTCACATTTTAAATGCCCCGACATTAGTCTGTAATGCTGCTCTTTCATTAACTCAGGATAGTTCTCTTTTTCAGATATTGTGCAGTCAGAGAAGTAACCATATTTACACATGTTCTTTTATCCCTTAAAAAGTGTATTTCAGTTAATTTTTATTTCTCTTTGTCATAGTGTAGTTCATTTTGATCTTCTTTGCCTTTGATATCTTTTTTATAGTATACTGTCAAGTTTGAAAATGCAGGCATGCTACATTTCTGATATTTTAAATGTTTTTTTTTTTTTTTTTCAAATGGATAGAAGGGAGGAAGTGTTCATGTGTGGGCATGTGAAGGACAGTGTGGATGTGTTGTGTCTGCAGGTCTGTGTAGGGAAGTGTTTGATGTGTGTGTACAGTGTGGACATGTGAAAGACGGTGGATGTGTGTGTGTGTGTCTGCAGGTCCGTGTAGGGAAGTGTTGATGTGTGTGTACAGTGTGGACATGTGAAGGACAGTGGGTGTGTAGGGAAGTGTTGATGTGTGTACACAGTGTGGACATGTGAAGATGGTGGATGTGTAGGGAAGTGTTGATGTGTGTGTACAGTGTGGACATGTGAAGGATGGTGGATGTGTTGTGTCTGCAGGTCCGTGTAGGGAAGTGTTGATGTGTGTACACAGTGTGGACATGTGAAGGATGGTGGATGTGTAGGGAAGTGTTGATGTGTGTGTACAGTGTGGACATGTGAAGGACGTGGTGGATGTGTTGTGTCTGCAGTGTCCGTGTAGGGAAGTGTGTTGATGTGTGTGTACAGTGTGGACGTGTGAAGGACAGTGGATGTGTAGGGAAGTGTTGATGTGTGTACACAGTGTGGACATGTGAAGGATGGTGGATGTGTAGGGAAGTGTTGATGTGTGTGTACAGTGTGGACATGTGAAGGATGGTGGATGTGTTGTGTCTGCAGTGTGGGATGTGTGTAGGGGTGGATGTAGGGAAGTGTGTGTACACAGTGTGGACATGTGAAGGATGGTGGATGTGTAGGGAGTGTGTTGATGTGTGTGTGTACAGTGTGGACATGTGAAGGATGGTGGATGTGTAGGGAAGTGTTGATGTGTGTACAGTGTGGACATGTGAAGGACGGTGGATGTGTAGGGAAGTGTTGATGTGTGTACAGTGTGGACATGTGTGGATGGTGGATGTGATGTGTAGGGAAGTGTTGTGTGTGTACAGTGGGATGTGTGAAGGTGTGTATACAGTGTGGAAGTGTGAAGGTGTGGTGGTGGTTGTGTCTGCAGGTCCGTGTAGGGAAGTGTTGATGTGTGTGTACAGTGTGGACATGTGAAGGATGGTGGATGTGTTGTGTCTGTGTGTGTGGTCCGTGTAGGGAAGTGTGTTGTGTGTGTGTACAGTGTGGACATGTGAAGGACAGTGGATGTGTTGTGTCTGCAGTCCGTGTAGGGAAGTGTTGATGTGTGTACAGTGTGGACATGTGAGGGATGGTGGATGTGTTGTGTCTGCAGGTCCGTGTAGGGAAGTGTTGATGTGTGTGTACAGTGTGGACATGTGAAGGACGGTGGTGTGTGTGTCTGTCTGCAGGTCCGTGTAGGTAGGGAAGTGTTGATGTGTGTACAGTGTGGACATGTGAAGGACGGTGGATGTGTAGGGAAGTGTTGATGTGTGTGTACAGTGTGGACATGTGAAGGACGGTGGATGTGTTGTGTCTGCAGGTCCGTGTAGGGAAGTGTTGATGTGTGTACAGTGTGGACATGTGAAGGACGGTGGATGTGTAGGGAAGTGTTGATGTGTGTACAGTGTGGACATGTGAAGGACGGTAGATGTGTTGTGTCTGCAGGTCCGTGTACAGGGGAGCTGTCTCAGCAGTGGCTCCTGAGTGACATGAAGTGGTAAACACCGTTCACCATCGGTGTCATCGTCGCCTTCATCACCACCATCGTCATAGTCATCATCATCATTGTCAGCATTGCCGTTCCCAAGTGGTGCCATCCTGTCACAGTTATATTTCATGTCATTTGGACAACTTGAGCAACGTGGAGTGAAAATATGTGTATGTGTGTGTCTGCTATGGTGTGACCTAACACAATGCTAGTGTTGGTGAACTCTCTTCGCTGTGTTGTAAGCCATCTGTAGGGCATCTGTGGATAGCGGGAATGGGATGTTTTGACTGTAGTCATTTGACAGTGAAATTTTTTTTTTTTGTCTTGTCAAGAAAGAATAGCAAGAATAAGGAAAACCGTGCGGTATGAAGTTCTGAAAACAGAAATATTTTGGGATGGAATATTCCATCACCTTGAAGCTTTGCCCACCCTGAATGATTTTGCTTTTTTGTGTTTTATCTCTTGCGTGTAATATGGAAAAGACCTGCTAGGCTTTTCTTTCTTTCTTTTTTTTAATGTTGAAACATTCAAAAGTATCACTGTGCCAGAGTACAGCCACAATCTTGGGTCCCCAAAGAGTTTTATGGATACAAAAAAAAGGAAACATAAGATTTAATATTTATAGATTATTTGCATGTAAAAGACTGATTTTTTTTCTTGTTTTATATCCCAAATTCATGTCAAAATGTGACTGGTTGTAGAGAGAAGAAGCGATGACATTGAAAAGAGTTGACCGTTTTTACTAGATGAGCAGGAGGTACCAGGTACAGCGCAAAGGTATCATGTGTCGTGCTTGTAACTTGTTTCCATTTTCAAACTTACTACAACTTTGACTTCCAAGCATTGAATTTCTGAATCTGGTACATTTCTTTGATAAACTTGCATCTGTTTTTTTAAATCTAAGCTTAATGAACATGCAGAGAACAAAACAAGAGGTATACAAGATACCATCTTTTCTCCTCCATAGGTTTTGTGAGGATAGCATTTTATAAATAGATTAGAGGATTGGTCAGTGGTTTGTGAGGATAGTGTTTATATAAATAGATAGAGGACTGGTCAGTGGAAGAAAACTAAAGGGAAATTGTTATCTCGAGAAGCAGTAAAGTTTTTTTTTTTTTTTTGGATTTTTTTTTCCCATGATGACATGTCAGCCTTCTTTTTTCAGTGATCAGGTCAAAGAGAAAATTATTTGCATTTTTTGAAGGTTTGATATCGTGAGAATTGTAAGTTGGTCTCAGATTTGGTCTTGGATTTATGCTTTTGTCTTTGTGTTGGCATGATACTGATCATGTTTTCTCAGCAAGTGGACGACAGCAGTTCCGTGCAGACTAAATACTTCAGTATGACCCATTATCTACAAGACCACTTCAGAAGAATTTCCATATTTCAGCTGATTGGTACCCTTGTACTTTACAGGCAAGTAAGCAGAATTTTAGTATCTTCTGCACAGGAAAAGGCAACCAACTGCATTTGATATGTCTAGAGACAGCATGTCACAAAAAGGCTGCATGTTTGTTTCCAGGTGTATGTCTGTTCATTGAAATGACAGATCATGAAATTGCAGGTTTGGAAACCTTTTATTTGCTGAACATTGTCAGGGAAGAGTAGTTTCTCTGTAGGATAAAACTTGTAACAGTGCTGCGTTTTTTAAGTTCTTATATGGAAAGAACCATTCAGAGGTTGTATGATTTGAGGTGTTTCAACTGTAGCAGTGGGAGCAGGTCATCAAGATACCCCAAGATTGTGGCTGTACATGAAGACTGTGGCTCCTAGCCTGGGACCAACTCTACAGGGCAAGGTCACAAAGGATGCTGGGTGTTGTGATCTCACGTTCAGACCTGTCACATTACAGCTGATGTTCTCACCCTTGGGTGTGTGTTAAATCAGGGGGAAAAGATTGTGAGCGAGTTGCACATCAACCCACCCCTTCTTCTTGTTACAGTCATCTGTCATATGTTCATGTCTAAAGTGACATCGCTCCCTTGAAGACTCGGATTCCTAGCCTTAAAAAGATGGGCTGAGGTTGCTTTTTTATTTTTGCCAGAACGTTGTTCTGTAATAGGCTGACTTCTCTATAAGTACTCCCCACTATAACAGCATGCTTTATCCCCCCTTACAGCATATGTTTATACTAAATTCATATCCTAATTTTGGTTCCTTCCTGTTTAGAGACTCCTTTTTTTTCCACAAACATTTGTCTAGATTAGATGGGATGTTCACTTGTGTTAACCTTTATTTAAGGACTTTTTTTGTTGCCTTGAGCATTTGTCTGCAGTGGAATCTTCTCCTGTTCCCTGTCTCAAGGCATTTTTCCCAATGCATTTGTTTACATGAGATTTGCATCCCAAGAAAGATCTCCCCCTTTAGACATTTACGAGATTCAGATTCACCTTACCTTTGTAAAGTTTTACTGAATCTTTGTTGTTGAAATGGTTCTTCCCTTGAACGTTTTGTTTGACTGGCTGAGATCAGCCTCTCAACAAAGAGTCTCTCTCTTTAGATTTTTCTTGTAAATTTTTTTTTTCTGAATTGAATACTGAATAAAGACTCCTTTTAAATACTTGTTTGTCTGAACGTTTGTCTCTATAAGATTTATTGCCCAATGGGACTCTTTAGTCTGAATGTTCGTTCTGTATAAGATTTATTGCCCAATGGACTCCCTCCCTTTATAGACTTTTCTCCTGGAACATTTGTCGATATTCTGTGTAGCTGTCCATAGTTTCCTTGCGTCTTTACAGATTTCATCCCAATGTTTGTCTGCATTAGTTTCACCTCCCATTAAAGTTTCCCTTCCTCCAGAGACTTGGGATGGAAAACGAGGCGGGGGGGAGACAACTCTCTCAGGATTTCCTTTTCTATTGGTCACACACAAGTTGTCTGTATTTGTTTATGTGTTTTCTGGGTGACGATGTTCAAGATCCAAAGACTGCGGTCTGCCTTCATTGAATGCTAAAATCTTTGTTCATTCATCAGTTGTTGTTGCTGTGTGCATTTGACAGCCTGGGGCATAAGGCAAGCATGGAATTTCCCTTGCTGGTATTTCACTGTTTGTTTTGTGTGCCTTGCTGCTGCATGTGTGCTAGGTGAATCGGTACGCTAGGTGAATTGGGTACCGCAAGCAGCGATAGTTTGGAGTTATGGGTGTATAACTGTTTCATCTTGGAAGCAAGTGCTGTCGTCTTGTCTACTGTATGTTTGTAGGGGTACCCCCAGGTCCTGCCTGCAGTTGGGCTAGATCCCAGGTTAAGATCCCCCTCCCTTTCAAGACCCGGTTTTGAAGGATTTCCGGTGGGATTTATTCAGAGGTCTGTTGTGATGTTATGTTAGTAACAGTCAGTCACTTGTTTTTCAACTCTGGCTTTAGTGAGGTTGATTGTAAAAAACACTCAGTAGCAGACACATGGCTGTACAGAAGTGCACATGAACATGTGCTTGTGTACCTGTTTCCCGGTTCTAGTGAGGACTTCATTCAGTAAAACATATGGTGTCCTAAGGTCTCATGTCCTCAGAAGGTTTGGAAATGAAAATGAAGTGGTGGTGGTAAGTCCACTTACACATTTTTCTGTCCCAGAGACGGCATTTTGAGAATCTGTGACTTTTAAAATGAAAAAAAAAAAAGACAAATTTCAAGACATTGAGATTTTTCTCGTACATAATACTGATGAAATAGATTCCAGTTTATCCCATTTTCTCTTTCATATCCACATAAGTATGCAAAATAAGAGGATGTGTAATGTTGTGTCGTGACAAGGTATTTTATACAAGAATGTGTGTGTGTACCGTTTTGCTTGTATACATGTATGCATCATAAACATTTCCATTCATTCATTTTCAGCTGTATGTCTTTTCATGGCACGTGATCTAAAGTGCTGTTTGTGAGTGCCTGTGTGTACATGTGTGTGTGTGTGCACATGTGTGTTGATGATATTAGGTGTGATCTTATTTGAATCCTTGGACCCATCTGTGCCACATGATAATGGAATGTATTACACACACCGGAGAACATGGGGGATAACTAATGTCATCTCAAGTTCTGGACATGAGGACCATGCAGTCCTAATCAGGTCTCTCTTTCAGCTCTTTCAGTGTTGTCTCACTCCCAAATGCTTCTTGCCCTTGCTTTCTCACCAGCTTAAAATTAAATTCCTTTCTTTTTTTTTTCTTTCTTCTTCTAAGTTGCAGGTCTTGAGCTGTCTGTCAGTTTCTTTGTTGTTCACATGGACACTTGGGATGGTACGAGGATCCCTTGGGTCATATTGTCATCTTCATCCCTCGCTGGGCCTTCAGTTGTGTTTCTGTGATAGAAGTGACAATACAGAGGAACCTGTCTGCAGCGACCTGGAAAATGTCGTAAAAATGTAGCCTTCATAGAGGTGGTCTTTACAGGGAGGTAGACTGACCCGCAGTTCACTAAACATGCAAACACTTTGAACTTGTAATGTGTCAGCCATGTTGGTGCTTGAGAGGACGACTAAGTCCTCATTGAGACCATCCCCTCACTGGGATTGACTGTTGTATTGTGTGCAGTTAGCAAAAAGTTTCGTTAGTTTAGCATGAGACCATCCCCTCCCTGGCCTTGGTGCAGTTAGCAGAAAGTTTCGTTAGTTTAATGTTGGCCTTGGTCAGGGCCATGGCTGAAGTGAAGGCAGGGGGTGGGGTGGGATGAGGGTTCAGAGGAAAACCACTGATGTAAGAACCTGATGCTGGCATTTTTCTCCCAACAATGACTGAGAATAGGTCACTCAGCAGTCGGAATGAGGAGAGATTCTTCTATAGAGGTGGAAAATTATATCACATAGTAAGAAAAATTCTCTCTCGCAGAGTGTTTGGTCATTATGAAGAAGAAGTCATATGGAGTTGCGCTGAACAGAGGTTCAACTGTAAGTTTGAACATTTTGGCAGGTTGAAGAAAAATTAACCTCACACAGTGGAAAGTAAGGGAATGAATTGATCTGTTCCAGAAAAGAAATGGAGAGAAGATAACGCCTGTCTTTCTATTGTAACTTGAGTTATCTTTCTCAGGTTATGGGTCATATTGAGACAGTGAATCAAGCGTTTGAATTGCACACTAAGACAATGGTAGGGACATTGACTGTCTGCATAACAGGAGCACAGTTTAACTCCCTGATTTGGGTATTCCTCTCTTTTGCTGAGCTGTTAAGCTGTCTGACAGGGCAAATTTCTCTGGGCTTTAGCTGTTCAGCTGACTGACAGGGCAAATTTCTTTGGGCTTTAGCTGTTAAGCTGTCTGACAGGGCAAATTTTTTGGGCTTTAGCTGTTAAGCTGTCTGACTGGGCAAATTTCTCTGGGCTTTAGCTGTTCAGCTGACTGACTGGGCAATTTTTCTTTGGCTTTAGCTGTTAAGCTGTCTGACAGGGCAGATTTCTTTGGGTGTGCCCAGTAGCTGCATGTGCCCGATGAAAATGACAGGGTCACTCTCGCTGAATGCGAAACACTAAAACGATTAGCTTCCTTGCAGATTGGCATGTGTTGTTAGGGAGACATAGGGTAGGGCAGAGGAGCAGGGCTGCTGTGGGAGCCAGTTCCCCTGAGGAAGCACAGCTTCAGTCACTGGTAAAGGATGAGGGTGTTGTGTGACTGTTGTCCGTCCACCATCACTGTCTGCGTAGCCTCTTGCTGTCTCTGTGCCTGCTTCACTGCTTTCAACACAGACAGTGTTCTGTTTTGGTTTGTGTTTTTCCCCCTCCATATCCTGCTGTTTGTGTTTTTATGATTAATAAACTGTGTAGGCAGAGGAATTTTTATGTAGGCACCTATCATCATTATTTTTATGGTTGATAAACTGTGTAGGCAGAGGAATTTTTATGTAGGTACCTATCATCGTGCTTCATGTGTTTAGTTGAAGTTTCACTTGCAGCCAGCACTCTTTTATGTATGGCAGTGATTACATTGATGAAATGGCTTGGCATTGCCTTGGAGCAAACTGTCATTCTAAAAATAGATGTTTGGATCACTACAAAGAAGAAATGTGATTTACTACATATATGCAACATGGGTAGTGTGTATTTACATGAACTTTGTTAACTTACATATTTTTATTCTGTAATGTATATATTCTTGTATATATGTGTTGATTTATATTCTGATTGGGAGTGTGTGTGTGCACGTATGTTTGTGTGCGAGGGTAGATGGAGGTGTGTTTGGGGCCTGCGTTTCCAGCAAAAAGATTTGTGTGTGGGATTGTACATGGGTGATCAGGCGTTAAAAAAAAAAAGAAGACAAAATCACTTGGTTGACTTGTGTATGTATGTGAATGCATAAAATCAATGTGGTGCATAGTTTGGTGTGTTTGCCTTTTTTTCATGGACTGGAATATGAGTCACATTGTTCTTGGAAATTTGGGGGACTTGAAAATGGTTTGACCAACAGAACTTGGTCACAAGAAGACATGTACCACACTAGTAGTCCAACCCACCACTGAGCATTGGTTGTCACACATGTTCTTGGGCATAGCTCCCCTACTGTCAGGCTGTGGAAGGTCTGCAGACCAGTGCAGGTGATTCTGCCCAGGTAGGGTACCAGGTAGGTTAGGTTAGTGAGGGGGAGTCCAACGTGGATCATCATGAGAGGAATGGGAGTTGTGGATGTCAGAGGATAAGAGAGAAAAGAAAAACAAAAAAAAAAAGCTCAGGCAAATAACAGCAAGTTGTGTGGATATACAGATTTGCAGGCACAGAGGATGCGCAGTGTGATCATATGTTTGGCCAGTGTGGTTTCTGTCATGTGGACAGGTTCAATTCCTGTGTATGTGTAGCAACCATTTGCCTGCAGTTGTGCAAGCAAAGGACTGACAGTGAGCCTGCACACTAATGCATGAGACTCGGCATCTTCATATAGTTTTTTGTTGTTGTGTTTTGTTGCTGGAGTCATGGAAGATATTCACTTGGTATCTAGTTTGGCTTAGAAGGTACATTTGTATGGACATAAATTAGTATTCAGTGATTCATGGAAAGTTATAAGTCATTTTTGTGTTTGTTTTGTTTGTTTGGTTTGCAAGATCAAGTGTTGGAAAATATTGTGAAGAAACCATATCGGCTATTCCAAGGCTACTCAGGCACTGACAATGTGAAATGGCCGTAAAAGGTGTATAGTTCTTCTGAAAGCTGTATGTGAGTGTGGCTTGGCATGTACAAACACACACAAAGCAATAATGATGATGATGGATTCTGTGTTGGATAGCTGGTGCCAGGACTTCAACAGGAAGGAACTTGCTTAGAGGGTGCTTCTGTCTTATCTTCCTTACTTGTTTGGCTAGCAGTTTGATTTAAAGAAATCGAGTTGTGCCAAATTTTCATGCTTTGGTCCGTAACTCTTGTTTAAATCAATACATATAGTGTATGAGAGATGAATGAGAAGCTGGCTGCTGCTTGCACATGCCCAGTGAGTGATGTAGGATGTTTGTTGCCAAGCAAGGACAGCGGCGAATTTGTTCGATGACAAGACTGTAAGTCAACTCTGCACTTCCTTTCATGGCAAAATCTGATGTTATCTACTTCTACAGACCGAGTCTTACAGGGAGGAACTGGGGGCAAACTAGACTGTATTCTCTTTTATTTTTGTTTACCCTTGGGGGGAAAATGAAAGACAAGATAAGGTAAGATAATGTTGCTTATAGCCCAGCCGACTGCAAAGGGCCACATCAGGGCTGTCACCAAATGATATATACCACATCATCAAAAATGCTTATAAAGTCTGATAACAGTTCATTTGAAAAACAGGTTTTGCTTATTCTTGTTTTTTTTTTTTTTTTTTTTGGGGGGGGGGGGTGGTGGTGGAAGATATTGCCTTTTTTCTCAGTATTACAATATGAGGTTAACAAGAATGTCTGAAAAATGCTGAGTGGAAAGAGTTCTGAGAGTGCCTCAGTTTTGTTTTGTGAAAACTTGTATCTAACTGTATATATAAAAAAAAAAAAAAAAAAAAAAAAACATTGATGGCAAATTTTGGATATAAAGGTAAGTAAGAGATAGTATTACTGTGTGAAATAATTCTTCTTGACCCCACCAAAAGTGTTAGGAGAAATACTCTGCATTGCACTTGATTCCTGTTTTCACAAAGCGTTGAGAGAGACAACTCCTGTTCTGCAGAAACATAATGTGATTTTCTCCGCATTACGTAGTGTGCTGGATCTGGCGTTTGGTATTGCCCAGTACACTGGCAGGGGACAGAACTGTCATGCCACACCAGGAGTGGTCCAGGCCATGCTCTTGTGTGACTGATGGGATGTAGAGGTGTGGTGGCTTTGTTTGGCATGTCTGGACAACATGACATCGGGATGTAGAGGGTGGTGGTGGTGTTTGGCATGTCTGAACAATGTGACATCAGGATGTAGAGGTGTGGTGGCTTTGTTTGGCATGTCTGAAACATGTGACATCGGGATGTAGAGGTGTGGTGGCTTTGTTTGGCATGTCTGGACAACGTGACATTGTATTGACAACAAGAGAACGAGGCTTGCACGCAGTGTTGTTGATGTGCATCGCAGGCTGAAAAGAGAGAGCCTGTGCCAACAGTTTTGCTCTTGGAGTTGGTATCAGTACTACTAGATGAGAGATGTGACACGCTCGGGATTAGCATTGTTGATGTTTTGCCATTTTGTCCTGATTGTTTTTCAGCATGTTAATGATATTCATGTTGTCTGTACGTCTTTTTTTTAAAACATGTTGAATCTGCTTTTGCAAATGAATGAGGTCACAAGGTTTCATTGATAGATGGTGACAAAAGCTCTGTATCCACCGTGAGTTGTTTTATTTAGTGGGGGATTGATATCTGACCATGCCAAACAAGGTTTGTGTCTGTCAGATGTGTTAGATGTAGACCATAGTAGATTTGAAAATTGACCTTAGTGGGGGGAAAAATGCTGAAAACTGTGGATTGCACTTTTACCCCAAACTGTTAACCCACACAGGTAAACCAAAATTTCAGTCACTCTGTATTGACTTATTGGTCCATCCAGCCTTATTTGGCTGACCTGAAATTAAGTTGACTCGGAATTTGGCCTGCAGGAGAAGACAATTTTATTCCCTTGAATGGGGAATAAGACGTTCTGAATGATCTTTGTTAGTACTCTGCGCCATTTGCTGTTTGTTGTGACTTTGGCACCTGACCACAGGTAAACCCCAAATGTTCTGGCACTGGCTGTCATGATGATGTTCACACCTGACTGCAGCATAAAACTCTTGTTTCACTTCTGGTGACCATTTCAGCACTGCCACAGTGCCACTAGCGTGATCTGTGTAATCATTGTCTGTGCTTTTTGTATATCAGTGTAGCGTGTCCAGTTTTGTGTTTTGAAACATATTGCTTGTTGGAAGTTTCTTCTTCACTTTGTCATTGGAACTTATGCAAAGATACTGTTTGGAATTCTCCTTTGCTTCATCGAGGATGGAGTGTGTCTGTTTTCTGTGTGTCGGTGTGTAATGTTTGTTTGATTGGTGCACATGTCTATGAATGTTAGGATTCTTTTCTTCCAGCTTTTAGTTTGTTCAATTTTGACTACATCTGTAAATAGGCTGTTGATGTTGTGATGAAAAGTTCGCCCCATTTTTCATGTTTTTGCTGTGATGTTAAGTGTTAGCATCAATTGTACATCAAACGTTGTATGTTCCATCTTTAGATAATGCTATTACACATTCAAGTTAGTTCATTATTCAAGTTAAGTTTAAGTTTGAATTAATTGAAAACAGAAGGATGGAGTTAGTTTTAGTGTTTTTGAGCCACACAGATAGCATTTTCCAGGGGTCTGTAATATTTTCATGATCAATATCTCGCTGATAGGTATTTCTCACTGCTCACTGTGGCAAGTGGTTACCATTGCAGGTTACAGGCAGGTAGGTTGGTGGTTTGAGTCCAATTAGAGGCAAATGTTCATGGGATTTTTTGGCCACAGCTGGACACAACCCAGACTTTGAAGGTGGGTTAGCTGTGAAGACTGAAAACAACAACAGTTGTGTTTTTTCCAATTAATGGCTGTTCTTTGAGAGAGCTGATCACATTTTCTGACCAACCTGTGTGTGTCAGCTTCTCTCAAACCTAGTCAATGTTAGATTAATACTGAAGGGAAATATAGAGAACAACCTAGGTATTGAAGAAAATGACACACCTGAAGGTGAAATGTAGAGAACAACCAGGTCACTGAAGAAAATGACACACATGAAGGTGAAATGTAGAGACCAACCCGGTCACTTGAAGGTGTGAAATGTAGAGAAAAACCAGGTCACTGAAGAAAATGACACACCTGAATGTGAAATGTAGAGAACAACCAGGTCACTGAAGAAAATGACACACCTGAATGTGAAATGTAGAAAACAACAAGGTCACTGAAGAAAGTGACACACCTGAAGTTGAAATGTAGAGAACAACCTGGTCACTGAAAAAATGACACACCTGAATGTGAAATGTAGAGAACAACCAGGTCACTGACGAAAATGACACACCTGAAGTGAAATGTAGAGAACAACCCAGTCACTGAAGAAAATGACACAGCTGAAGGTGAAATGTAGAGAAGAACAACCCACTTCACTGACGAAAATGACACACCTGAAGGCAAAATGTAGAAAACAACCCAGTCACTGACGAAAATGACACACCTGAAGGTGAAATGTAGAGAACACCCAGTCACTGATGAAAATGACACACCTGAAGGTGAAATGTAGAGAACAACCCAGTCACTGACGAAAATGACACACCTGAAGGTGAAATGTAGAGAACAACCCAGTCACTGAAGAAAAAATGACACACCTGAAGGCGAAATGTAGAGAACAACCCAGTCACTGACGAAAATGACACACCTGAAGGTGAAATGTAGAGAACAAACCCAGTCTCTGACGAAAATGACACACCTGAAGGTGAAATGTAGAGAACAACCCAGTCACTGAAGAAAATGACAGCTGAAGATGAAAGTGGGAAGGCATGATCTCATCCATGCCCAAAAGAAGTTTACGTCTCGGCACCAGCGTAAGCAAGTTCATGTGGACTTCATATCCATGGGGTAATTGTGTGCTGTCTAAATAGGGACGCTCACACACTGGCTTGCTTTGCGACCAAGCAGGATTTGTTGTGAGTAGGTGGCTAAGTAGGTAGCGTTCTGCGTATGTGGGATCAGGACAGAACCCACTGAATGCTGTCTAGTTGACTCGGCAGCAGTGTGGATCATGCACCTCAGATGTGTTGCTTCATGAGACCCTGTCTACATCATGGACAGGCAGACTGGGTGTGGTTACCTTTTGGGTAGAAGGTGGGTGACATGGTAATAGTATGGGCATAGAAGACAACACAGAAAGAAGGGATGTTCGATCTCTGCCTTACTCTCACATGATCCATATGAGTAAAGGAAAACTTGACTCTTAACACACGCACATAAAAATCAAAGTTCCACTGAAAATGAATGAAGACCCTTCTCCCCTTCTGTCACAGTTATTCTAGAACAGTCAGAAGTTGTATGCTGACATTTCTGTAGTTGTCCATATTGGTTCTGCTTGTTGAGGCTTGAATTTGTTTGGATGTTTGTGATTTTGTCATATCGTTTTATCTGGTAGGGGTTCAGTCAGTTTTGCCGTGTAACCAGAGAACATGCTATTTTATTTTTACTTGGAGAGAAAAAGCAATACCTTTTGACTGAAAACGTCATCTGTCCACAAAAACGCACTTTACTTTCCTCACTGTGTTTTGATTGTCTTTTTGTAATTTTAAATACTGACAGCATCCTGTGATTTGGGTTTTGTGTGTGTGTGTGTGTGTGTGTGTGTGTGTGTGTGTGTGGTGGTTTGGCTGATGTTTGTGGTGAGCTAATAGCCTACATAAAGCATGACAACTTTGAGTAGGTGGGGACTCAGTGGGCACACTGACAGTTTGTTCCTGCAAAGTTTTCTGCTATCATCTGGGCATGAATCACAGCCTGAGTATGAAGCTAGTATGGAGGACCTGAGAGAAAGAGTGAGCCTTTCATCACTTCCACCATGGAGGATGTTGTTGACATGTCAGCAGGCTGATTCCATTTCCCCCCCAGTTTACCAGGAGTGAGTGTGAAAGACATCTTGTAAAGTCACAATGTGCTCTGGTTGGAAATGCTTGTCATCTCTTCTTGTTTGGATTTTTTCTGTATTCTTCTTTTATTTTTTTGTTAAAAATGGAAGTATGAAAAGTTATATCTCTCGGTTACACTGTCTTCTGTCTATTTGGAGAATGTAGCATGTCAGTCTGTCATTCCTTTAAATGAAAAAAACGGTTTTGAGTTGAAGGAAGGAAAATGGAACTGAGGTAGTGGGTGCTTTCCCCACAGTTATTAGTGTATGTATTAATTTATTGATGAATTGACTGATTTACATATTATTTCTCTACACGGACTGTGTGTATTTGCATCAAAATTCCTGAAATAAACCTTAATACTACAGTATATTATATTTCCTGACCATAACTGTTCTATGTAACGGCATATTTATGAGAGGTGTATCAAAATTGGACAAAGCAAATTGTATCCTAGACAGAATCATGTTTATGTAAGTTGGGAAAGAAAAATAAAGGAGAGTCAAAGTTGATCTCAGAGTTATCTGTGCAGACCAGAAATCTGTCAGTGTGCATTCTGTTCTGTTCAGAATTGGTGTATCAGATCAGAAGATTGAATTATCACTGAAAAAATTTGTTTCGAGATTGATTTAAGGAAAAAAAAAAAAAAAAAAAAAAAAAAAAAAAACAGTGATGATCATTTGGAAGTTTTAAAAAGGTTTGACTAACGCATATTTGCCTGAATTGATTTGTAGTAGATGTCTTGGATATGCTGTGAATTTGTGCGTATGGGGGGGGGGGGGGGGGGGGGGGGGGGGGGGGGGGGGGGGGGGGGGGGGGGGGGGGGGGGGTGTGGGGGCGTGTGTGTGTGTGTGTGTGTGTGTGTGTGTGTGTGTGTGTGTGTGCGAGATACTGTTTTGTGTTGTGTACAGATTAGTTTGAGGAGTGACCTGGTAGCAGAATGTTAATAATTCAGATCCATGGTCAGTTGTATATACCCCATCTCTCAGTAATAGCCATCCCACACAGTTTTTATCACTAGCATCAGATTTTCTAGATGGACTGTTTCAACTTCAACTGCATGTATGTTCATATGGTATTTAGTATCCCATGGGATTTTTGTGTATGTATTGTTTGGAGACATTACCACCAGGACTTCCATAACACGCAAAATCATTCCATATAACTTCAAGAAACACATGCAGAACTATATCATGTATGCCCTAGAGGATATCATTAACAGAAATTTCAAAAAGTTGTGCACAACATGACTATTGTGTCTAAAAGCTTTAAATCATACATCAAAGTAAGTTGCATTTCTAGTGAAGCTACCTCCTCCTGCAGGTAAAGCAAAAATCCATGGAAAACGAATCCAACCGTGTACATGATGACCATGACTTGCTCAGAACGTAGCATAGTCATGACCATGACTTGCTCATAACATAGCGTAGTTTGGCTCTGTTGCTTCGATGGCTATGGGTTGCCTTTTGCCAGGTCTGTCATAAGCTGTTCATCTACGCCTGTCAGAATCAGTGGTCTCTTACCACGTCTCCGCTTTTTTACTTAGTACCCTTCTAAGTTGTACTGTATATGTATGAATGCACTAGACATTAGTCATCTGATCTGATTATCTCCTGTCTGTTTATTCCTTGTACGTTTAGCTTTTCTTTAGAAAGAACATCAATGTATACAAACGCCTGAATATGGATTGTTGGAGAAGTAAACACACGCAATGGCAGGACCATTCCACACATCAAAAAGTTTCTGCCTGAGGTGTATTCAGATTTTGTCAACTTTTTGTGGTGTTTGTTTCTGGGGGTTGAAGCCTTGCACTCACACTTAGCACATATAGTTATGTATGTAAACGTCTTGAGCAAACATAATTTTCTGTTGTTAAAGTTTCAGACCTTTTAGCATGCAAGGAAACACATATGGTTTGAGAGTCAGCTTGATTGAAATAATCTCAGATTTGACCAAAATTCACAGGAATATTCTTTACCCAAGAAAGATTGGTGAACCCAAGGGTACACTAGTTTTCACATTGTACTGAAGCAAGCTGTTTGAAAACTAAGAGCCAAATGGATTTGTTTGAACACCCATGTGTGTAAATTCAAGTCCAGAGTGTAATAGATTTATTTTGCCCCCACAAAATCTGAATAAAGATGCAAACGTTGTATTCCTTCCTGTTGCCTACTTTTTTTCCCAAAGATTTTATACAACTATTAACCGACATGTAAATTTGTTCAATGAAGACCTGTAAATGTGTATGAAATTTATATTTATTTTATTTGTTTCATTCCTTACCCACTTCTGTTTTAGATTGTGAATGGCACTTTTGGAATACAAGACATGTAACTTTTACTTATATTTAATTTTCCGAACAGTATGGGAGACAGAGTGAGACATAGCTGTCAGCTTTTTCCAATTTTCCCGAAATTTTCCCCGCTTTCAAAATCATTCTCGGAAGTCCCAGCTCTGGTAACGAAATCGAGAATTTGTAGAATTCATCAAAAACGATTATAGGGTACAGAGGTTATTATTAAATGGGTCTAGCAAGAAAGAACTCTTGGAGGAGCTAGACAGCAGCAGGGCTGAAGAGAAGGAGCCCTTCATGCAAATGTTCGGCCATTCACTCTGTATGTACTGGTCATGGCTCCTGGATGATAATCTGCTAACTTTTCTTTTTCTTCTTCTTTCTCTTCTTCTTCTTCTTCTCCTTCTACTTCTTCTCTACCATCTCCTTCTCCTTCTTCATTTTTAGCCGCTGGCTGGATTCAGATCAGCATCTCCATGGATGGTTGGGTAAATCAAGAAGATTTAAAAAGAAAAAAAAAAAGGATTAAAGTTTAAAACCAAACTGACGTTTGGTGAGAGTCAAAAACTCCATGTACTGGATGATAATATTATGTTCATTTGAAGCTTTCCCTGGTGTAGTGATGTTTGAGCAAAGCCAGACAGTCCTTTACTGCCTGTATTCCGAATTTACCCCACAGAAGGTTGACAGCTATGGGACACTGAACAATAAAGGAAGGAGAAAAAAATATGCATTGTCTGTTACCAGAGCCACGTACAGTGCATTAGCAAGTTTCCGTGCACTGTGTCTGTCTGTATTGTACTCTTGTATTTTTGCCTGTTTTATTTCCAATAAAAAAAATTGTCCAAACAGAGAGGCAGTTTGGAATCCAGTCTTTGTGGCTGCCTGGGCTTGGTGGAGCAAGAGTGTCAAAGTGTGTCAGATAGCTTGCAACTAGGCCTGTTGTGCAGTTACCTTACATGTTAAGGACTTCACCAAGGTGGTATGGTAGCATGGGTAACCTGTCCAGGAGAGGGGTAGGGATCCAAAACTGCTTCTGTTCTCCATCAAAACACTGATACTAAGGCGGGGCAGTGGAATTCCCCATCTTTATGCAGGGTGCTATACTAGTGGGATTCAAACTGCGAAGTCGGTGTTCTTCCGCTGACCCATCCTTGGTTTGGATAGCCAGGGTGAACTCAGATATACACCAAAAGGTGGCTGCTGCTCTGACGTCATGATAGTGGACTGCTCTCAGGACCATGTCCAAGTGCTTTTTCAAAGATGTTACAGTCGAGGAATGGAAAACACTTGACACTGATGTGTGATGTGTGCACCGATCCCTGTACACTCTTCAAGAACCGTTGCAAAGACTGCTCACTGATATTGCCCATGATGATAACGTTCTCTCAGGCATGGCTGGCTTGAAGGTAGGGCCCCGTCTAATCAAATACCATTACTTTGAAACCCCCTGGCTACACTGGGGTAATCATGCAGTCATGTGAAATACTGAACCCCATGTTACGGTTCAGTTCTGTACCATCTAAAGCCCTGCTGACCACCATATCATTTGGGTCGTCACAATCATCACATCGATTCCATATTGTGTGTGCACACATCACACATCAGTGTTGTTCAAACATCTTTGAAAAAATCATGGTTGAGAAAAAAAAGTGAATTTCAAATCAACTTGAAAGGTTTAAACTGGATCGATTTTCCCACTAGTAACAAAAGCATTAGATGAGATGAAAAGTATTCATCCCTTTAAAAAAAAAAAAAAAAAAAAATGTACATACAGTCAAAGCCGCATATAACGAAGTCGGATGTAACGAATTCCGGATATAACGAAGCAAAAGGGTTGGTCACTGCAAAAATCCTTCTTTGCATGACTAAAAATACGTCGGATGTAGCAAAGTCGGATCATACCAGTTATAATGAACCAGCTGCCTATAGCGAATCATATGTTCGGGAACCATTTCTCGAAATGGTTGGGTCGCTGCTATGTATAGTGCTTCATACGGTCGCTTGCTATTCTAGGGAGATGGTGGAGTGCCTGCGTAGCACATGAAATGTAGAGCTGTCTATGTGTAGCTCTAGATAGAACTCTTACGTTTATACAAGTGTTTGACTAGCTGCACAACCAAAGATCGTTCATTTCCCTACACAGCTTCAAATAGGCAGATTGAAAGTACACAGTATTTTTTCTTATTGTATGTTTGTTGTACGGGAAACGTCACCTCTGTAATTTGTAAGCAATAAAATCGTATTGTAATGTCCTTTCATACGAGTGCCTGTTTTGTCGAAGCAGAGCAGTCGACTCAGGTGGGCTCTCAAGTCCAGCGAGTGTAGAGAAAGAAAGAGATGCTAGAGGAAAGAGGTGGGGTGAAGGGGTAGGAGGGTGCCAGGCTTTGATCGAATTGGCCATTTGATCATGGCGTCTGCACGTCACAAAGGTCTGTCGCTAAAGTGACGTATAGAAATTATTCCTCGTCTGCTGATTGGTCAGACGCGCCGCACATATGTGGAGGACAAAACTGCGCGTGCGCCCCAGTTGATGCCGAAACGTGGTGCCAGAGGAATGGTGAAAGTGGTTTTTCGCAGTGACTATCATGCGTAAATTATTTTCTTGAACCTTCATAATTCCTTTCAGGCCAGTAATAAGCGTCATAATTACAGTAGAATCATTAGGTTCTAACAATCTAAGAAATTATTATTCCAAAGTTTAATATATCGTAGACTGGTCGGCTTTCTTAACGACACCGGTAGTCTTGACCTCTGTGCTCGGCTCTTTCAGAAGCCGAACTTGTGAGCACACACCGAGGGCTCTTTCAGTAGCCATGTCGGAAGGTCTTTCAGAACCCACAAACAGCAGCGGGCCCACAACAGTCCCTGGTCAGTTAGAAGCCTGATTTAAGAACTAGATGCGCACTGGTTAAAAAAAAAAAAATCGAGACCTTACATTTAAAAATGGCAGAAATTTGTAACAGAAATAAAATCACTACTTGCACTCATGTGCGTGTGGCAAATGTTTTGGCAGAACTATATGCTGCAGGTGCTAGTTACAGTACAGTTAACCTAGCTAGGCGTGCGGTTTCAGCATACCTTTGTCCTGATAACGCAGAAACAATAGGTCAACATCATGTAGTCTGTAAAATTGTCAAAATGTGTGTTCAACAATAAACGTCAATCCCAAAGTACATGGGTCAGTGACATGTTAGCGCAGTGGCCAGATACAGAACAGTTCAGCTTTTTGAAACACACTACTCGGAACACTTATGTTACTTGCTTTACTCTCTGGTCAGAGAGGACAGACTCCGCATAGTCTTACTGTTGATGACGCAAAAATCCATGTCTAAATGTGTACTTGTGTTAGCTCTCTTTTAAAGCAAACCAAACCAGGGACTTAAAGCCTTTAGCGATACCTTGTTTTGAAAACAAGAGATTGTGTCGGGTTCACCACCTTCGACAGTATTTGAAAAAGAATGTCCACCTATGAACTGGGAACACGGGGTTTTTTTTTTTTTTTTTTTTTTTTTTTTTTTTGTAATCAGTTGCATAAAGCCTTTTGCACCCGTGAAAAGAGCCACCATTTTTCGTTAGATAAAAATAGCTGGAATAGCCATATCGTGGTACTCGGCTCACAGCACGCGGGCTGTTAGTAATGCATCTGCAACACTGGGCAGGAGTGCGCCAGTAGACAGCATCCTTCAAGCAGGTGGATGGTCAAACATGAATACTTCTTCAAGATTCTACCGCCGTGTCATTAAACAGAATGAAGGTGAAAATCGTAGTTCAACGCAGACTAAACGTATTCCACAGTCTGCACTGGACACATTTGTAGACAAAGGGAAGTAATTCACATTATGCGCTGATTGCCTTTCAGAGCCTGGCGTGCTAAGGAATAACGTGTGATCCCCGAAGCTAAAATCTCCACATGTATACGTCTGACCAATCAGCAGACGAGGAACAATTTGGAAAATAAACAAGGCTTACCTGGAAGATGAGTTTAATGGAGATTATTTTGAGAATGCTGTTGGGTAGAGGTATACATGTGCCCACCCATCAGCAACTCGTGGTGCTTCCATTGAACTCTCCCATCCCAGTTTGTTCTCGGGGATCACACGTAGCTGAAGTCTAATTGCGCGCGCGGTTTTGTCCTCCACATGTATAACCTCTACCCAACAGCATCCTCGAAATAATCTCCATAAGACTTCAACTCTCAGGAAAATCTAAATAATTTTCGAACTATAGCAAAAGTTGAAAGAAATCCAGCAAAACAGAAGAGATAATTGCGGAGGAGTATGAAATTGCGCCGTCCACACTGGCAATCATTCTGGCAACCAAGAGGAATGTAATCATTATTATCAGTATTTTGGAGGTGAGGATTCTCCACAGCACGCCAGGTTGAGGGTTTTTTTTTTAGGTACCTATCGGAGAGAATCGAGCGAGAAGTTGCTGTAGGTACATGTACTTGGGTACCTTTGCGTAATTATGTGGATTGCTGTTCTTTACGAGGATGAAGTGCAAAATAGTATTATTATTTTTTTTTTGTACATTTTTCTGTTCACCGTTCATGGTTGAGTTTAACACTTTGTTGACATTTTTTTCATCCGCTGCAATGTGGCAGCAATCAGCCTTATCTGTTCAAGACCTGTCTAGATGTGTGACGTCTGAAGGATTTTTTTCAGTCCAGTGTGACAACAAGCACCCTTTTCTCTTGTTTCACAGAATGTGAACATTCACATATCAGACAGTATAACTGCAACAGTATAACAGTGTGAAACAGTAAACGAGCAGTGCACCCCCCCCCCCCCCCTCCCCCTATCAGTTTCACTTATTATTGATTTATAAGCCTTTAAGTTGCAATACAGGCCAATATGATCTGTTCACGTTAATTTACAGCCAAATCTTGGAGACAAATTTTTGAAAGGTCATTTACAGTATAGTACACATAACAGCCCAGGAAACGAGCTTGATTACTACCCATGTAGGCGGGAGTGCACGTGCGCGCGCGCGTGTGTGTGTGTGTGCGCGCGCGCGCGTGAGTATGTGTGTGTGTGTGTGTGAGAGAGAGAGAGAGAGAGAAAACACGTCACGCAGGACATAACGAAACAACCAGGTAGACATTTGTTATAACCGGTGCATCGGTTGTAACGAAAGCTGGATAAAACGTAGCAATTTTGAATGTCTCCGGCGATTCTGTATAACCGGCTTCGACTGTGTGTATGTACACACACACACACACGCGCGCGCGCACACACACACACACACACACACACACACACACACACACACACACACACACTTGAGAGAGAGAGAGAGATTTGAGGAGGGGGAGATGTGATAGTTGATGGCTGGAACATTGCATCAATTCAGTAATGAAGAACAAGTACGGCACAGCAGAATCCACAGGGTGACAATGACAACTGATCTTGGTAGTGAACTGACTTGGTAGTGAACTGATCTTGGTAGTGAAGGGGCAGATCATATTGATTTTTTCCCCAAGACAGTGAGAGAGAAGAAGAAGAAGAGACCACAAACAACAATGCCGAGAGAGAGAGAGAGAGAGAGAGAGAGAGAGAGAGAGAGAGAGAGAGAGAGTAGCTCTTCATGTGTGCGAATGGCTGAAGTTATGTGTGTGCATGAGTAGAGAGGAAGAGCGATGGAGGTGATGGTGAAGGAGAGGGGGAAGATGGTGCTTTAAGGGAGACGGACGTATAGAGCGTGTAGTGTGTGTGTGTGTGTGTGTGTGTGTGTGTGTGTGTGTGTGTGTGTGTTGCTGTCTGTCTGTCTACATCTCTCCGAAGGAAGAAAATATTGTTTACAATTACAACCGATCAATCGTGAACGTCAAAGGACAGTACACATCGCACTATCATCCTTCAAGAGCGCTTAATAAAAAAAAAAATGAAGAGATCAGGGAAAGAGACAAAC
>JADBJO010002863.1:140086-162586 GCA_016801955.1 Conus betulinus
TTCAACCATCGGTCACCATCCAGGTTAGATAGTTCTTTAGTAATCTGACGTATGTTTTATTTTGATTCTGTTACATGTATCCGAAAACCTGTCATCTGGTTTATTATCTGAAAAGTCAAAGAGAATCTTCTTAATTCTCCAAGAATGGGTAATGCCATTGCTTTTTTATGAATACCTTACATCTCTTTTCCGCCCTGTGGGTTGGGCATAGAATAGACCCACTGCCCTGCCATGCATGTCGTAAGAGGCGACTAAGGCAGGACCACCTCGCCCCGAGGATAAAGGGGTTTGCGTAGGGCTAACAACCCTACCTGTAAAAAAGAACCAGTTACAGAAGCATCGACGACAACGAACCAAAACATTCACCTGGGAAAGGAAGAGTCTCCATCCCGGAGACGTATGACGCGGTGCAGTGAAAGCCGAAAGGAAGCTGCAAGGCTGACTCCCCTTCTAACACCCAGGACAACAACGAGAGTAGCCACATGGAACATCAGGACGATGTACGAAAAAGAAAAAACCATCCAACTTGCGAGAGAGATGAAAAACTACAAGATCGGAGTGCTAGGACTGAGTGAGACAAAGTGGCTACAGTCAGGACAGCTGAGACTTTCATCTGGAGAACAGCTGCTGTACTCAGGACACATAGACCCCCCCCCCCCCCCCCCCCCCCCCCCCCCCCCCCCCCCCCCCCCACACACACACACACACACACTCGGATGGGAACCTGTCAACTCACGCATCATCACAGCCAAGTTTACCACGAAGAAGAATGACAGCAGACTGAACATCATCCAGTGCTATGCTCCCGCCAATCACGCGGAAGAAGAGAAGAAAGATGACTTCTACCAGCAACTACAGACAGTGATAGACAGAAGAGGAGCAAAGGACATGACCATACTGATGGGAGATTTCAACGCCAAGATCGGAATGGACAACACAGGCTACGAGGACATCATGGGGACACACGGACTGGAACAGATGAACGAGAATGGTGAGCGCTTTGCAGACCTGTGCGCCCTGAACCAGCTGGTGATAGGAGGAAACATCTACCCACACAAGCGCATCCACAAGGCCACATGGAGATCCCCGAACCACGCCACAGAGAACCAGTTTGACTACATCTGCATTAGCCGCAAGTTCAGGAGATCATGGCGGGATGTGCGAGTGAGAGAGGTGCTGACGTGTCATCAGACCACCACCTTCTTTTAACAACAGTGAGACTTCGCCTCAAGAGATTCACCAACGCCAACAGCACATGGACAAGGTACAATGTCGGACTGCTCAGAAAAACGGATACACAAGCAGCATTCCAGATCAGCCTTTCCAACAGGTTCCAGCCGCTACAACAGCTGATGCTGATAGAAGACGGTGAGATGGACATCGAGACACAGGGAACACTGCAAGAAGCTCTAGCACGACACATGTGAAGAGATCCTTGGCAAGAAGAAGACCCAGCACATCTAAGTGTCTTTTTTTTAAATATAGAATTGTATAATTTCATCATGTTTTCCACATGAACATCTTTGTTTATTTGAATTGGCACCATCCACTTTTCTGTTTATGCTCCTGATATTCCAAGATAATATTTCATGTTACTGGGGTTTCATTTGTGCGTTTCTTTACGAACAGAGAGAGAAACGTTGAGTGTATTAATGGAGTGTAATAATGAATTTACTTTCCGCATTCTCACCAAGCAGCTTGCATGCTTCCCCTGGAAAACTGAAGGAATCACGCTGACTGACATCAAGCTGATAGAAAGAAAACGATCTTGAACATTCTCCAAACTATTACAATGGATTATTTATACAGATGTAGCAGGTAACATTTTACCAGTTCTTCTTTTCTTTCTTCTTTTTTTTTTTTTTTTTTTTTTTTTTTTTTGTTTGTTTGGTTGGCTAGTTGGTTGTTGCCGTTTTTTCTCCTTTCCGAGAAAGCTTCCAGCGTGACTTCAGCTTGACAGTCGTTTACATCGGAGAGTCACACAATTTGGGAGAGAGAAAGAGAGAGGGGCGGGGTGACATATGTTTATGTGTCACAGAGAGAGAGAGAGAGAGAGAGAGAGAGAGAGAGAGAGAGAGAGAGAGAGAGAGAGAAACACGTCACGCAGGACGTGAAACGGAAAGTTTATTCATGTATAGGCCATTGCCCCTCATGAAGGGGTACATAACTTCTATACACAAATGCATAATTGACAACATATTTAGTATGTAATCAAGAAACCAGAAAGAGCGCAACTTGAATGCTTTATAAAGATAAATGGACAGTTGTTTCACAGTTGGTTATGCTCTGTTGCCATAAGCAATGCAAGTCTAAATTTATTTGGATCTGCATAAAATTTACTAGGTATATACTGAGTTCTTAAGTCACTCAAAACAGGACAACATAAGACAAAATGAACATCATCTTCTTTTTCGTTTTTGCAAAGCGGACATTTTAAGTCAGCATTACTGTGTATTTTGTAACGTAGACGATGTTGCGCTATTTCAGAAATGCCAAATCGAAACCTCGTCAATACATATCTTAAATGTCTATCTAAATTCATCAGTAAATAGATTTTTACCTCAGGCACTTTGCAAAACGTTCTGTAAACACAAAACCTTTCACTATCACTAATATGAGAGTCCCACTCTTGCCATCGACATAAAATTAACCGTTCTCTGAAAACTTGCAGAAATCTGTCTATCCCCTCAACACCTTGGTTAAGCCATACATATCCAAAACCAAACATATATAGTTTACAACGAACATTTGTAACAATTTTTTTTTCTTTCCACGTATATCTAAATCATACAACATTTTGTAAGCTTTATGAGGTAGCCTAGATTCCTCCATTCTTGTCAATTTTTAACCAAAACTTTACACATTTTACAGCTGAGTTAATATATATAGGGTATCTGTTTGTCTCTCCATAAACAAAATCATTAGGAGTCCGCATCTCTACGCCTAAAAATCTCTTGAGAGCAAATAAGTGAACCTTTTCGCATTCAGATGCCGCATTGTCAAGTCCCCATAGCTCTGCGCCATACTGAACAATCGGCTGAATTTGTGAATCGAAAATCTTCAAAAGGACAGTCAACGAGTTATTTTGAAACTTATATAACTTTTGTGAATGCACAGTAAAGCGCGTTTTTAGCTCTACTACTTAAATTACGACATGCTATAACAAAACTCAATCTTGTTGAAAAACAAATTCCTAGGTATTTGTATACATTAACAACAGGCATCACAGCTCCTGCATACATCCATCTTTCTCTAGCCCCTAGATACCCACCTTTTCTGAACACAATAATATACTTTTGTCCATATTTACTTTTAGCTGGAGAGCTGAAGCTGCTTTATACAGATTATTCAACTGTGTTTGAAGACCATAACAGTTTCAGACAGCAACACAACATCATCGGCCAAAAGCAATATAAACAGTTCAAAATAGTCTGACGAAAAAAATAGCCCGTGTTTCCCTTCCCTAATAACTTCTAATGCTAATTCGTTTATAAACAAGGAAAAAAAAAACGGACTGCATACATCCCCCTGTTTCACTCCACGTGTGCAGTTAATATAATCTGTAAGCATGGAGCCACATCTAATTCTGGTTTTAACATTAGTATACATGCTATGAATACAACGAAACATTTTGCCTTTTATGCCATTTCTCAAGAGTATAGGCCACAATAGATGTCTGTTAATGGAATCAAAAGCTTTCTCAAAATCGATGAAGGCTACATACAATTTGCGGTTTAAACAAAATTGCTTCTGAACCAATGACAACAACGTAAACATATGATCAACAGTAGAATAGCCCCTTTTGAATCCTGCCTGATATTCACCTGTCAATTATATTCTGTAACCCCATTCTTGAAGTCTGCTATTTATAATTGTACTATAGATTTTACTGCTCGTATCACATAGATATATACCCCTATAATTACCTGGATTATCTGCGTCTCCCTTTTTAAACAAAGGAATTACAATAGAGTTTGTCCAATTATCTGGGGGAAAACACCTTTATCAAACAACACATTAAACAGTTTTACGAAAAAATCAATGACTCGATCCCCACCATGTTTCAACATTTCTCCTATAATTCCATCTGGGCCTGCAGATTTACCCGTTTTTTAACTTTCTAACAGCAAGAAACACTTCTTCTTTTGATATCGGACGGTTCATCGCGCTAAAGTCTTCTTCAACATTGCAAGTTCTTTCAAAGTCATCATTAGCTTCGTTGCTACACTCTCTAGTTACTTCCACTTCAAGTAAACCTTTAAAATGGTCAAACCAATCATCAACTGTTAAATTATTATTTACTTGTTTTCTTTTACTGGACATTTTATGTACATTCTCCCAAAATTCTTTTTGATTATTTACTGAAGAAACAAGCCTTTTCATTCCAAATCATTATACTGTTTTTTTTTCTTTTCTATCTATTAAATGTTTATGCTCTCGTCTTGCTATGCAATATGCATCACTGTCAGTTTTCGCTTTTGATTTTCTAAAAATGTTAAGCAGTTGTTTCGCTTTCTTCTTGCTAGACTTACATTCTCCATCAAACCAATCACCACTTTTACGATATTTTGTCAAGTTGATTTTCTTTTTCATACATTGGCCTTGTTTTTTGATGCACTCATTAAAGACACTCAAAGCACCATTGTAATCAGAATCAATCAAACTAATGGCCCCATCGAGTTCAGATAATGTTTCGTCAGAGAACATTTTCTGCCAATATATAGTTCCTAAATCATTATCCCACACAAACTTTTCAATAAACAGATCATCGGTAATGGTATGCCCCCTTGTAACATGTCTTTTCAATTTAAATTTTAAATGCAGTTCAACTGGCAAATGATCAGACTCTATTCTCTCCGACACTAACTAACAATTTACACGACGAGACAACAATAACAAACAGTCTCTTAGACAGCAGAAAGTAGTCATTGACACACTGTTTCCTGACTCAGATATGTAAGTATAATTTCCATCTATATCCCCATTGCACACCCCGTTTAGAATACACAGACTAAAAGCTGTGTGCACATATTCAATAATTTTTTTCCCATAATTATTGAGTACATTGTCAGCCGAATTCCTTATAATGCTAGCAAGATCAGAATGATCATGAAGAAAGTTACAACTTACATCATTGAAGTCTATAATATCAGGAAAAAAGTTAGAAGTTCTACTGTTAAGATCGCCCGATAGAATCCAGAACACATCATCTAACTCCAACATGCAGTCAAAAAGACATTGTTCAAGTTCATCAACACCATTGTCAACATCAAAATGATTATAATAAGGTGATCCTTCAGGTGGGATGTAAGTACATACATATATAATGTTCTCTTCAAGGTCAAACACACTCTTATCAATCAAAAACAGAAGAACGTTGGGGTGGTCTGTCTTAATTCCTGAATATAAGATATAAACTCATTTTTAATTAGGCAGACAATTCCACCTGATCTTCTTCCTTGTTTTGTAAACTTAATAGCTGGTTTATAAAAAAACAGTGTAACCCAGGAAAGTGAGGTGTTGGGGACATTCTACAAACGTCTCAACAAGACATATGAAGTCAAATTTTGACAAAAAAAGACATAAATTCCTGCTCCTTAGTTTGGGTAAAAGTCCATTAACATTCCAATGAAGAAAGGAAGAAACATGTCTCGAATTCAATGGATTCACCATAATCACACACGCTTTCATACATACTACTGCTTATGTTTGTAGACCCATTCATATTTTTTTCGGTTTGAGTACAAAGAGTTACATCACAGCAACGAGCCCCAACTTTGCCATCATTTGATTCCTTTTGAGATGACCCCCCACCAAAACTGTCACTTACAGTGTCACAGCCATTCGGTTCATGACATTCTTCCTTTTGAGATGACCCCCACCAGAACTGTCATTGACAGTGTCACAGCCATTCAGTTCACAATGTGATGAAGTGTGGCAGATACCTTCACATGCATTCTGTATGTTATGTACAAAATCATTTTCGTTCACTTCCGGATACAGCAGAATATTACTACAGCTAGAATTTTCGTTAGTGAGAACATTCAACTTGTCATTACCACGATCATTCAAAATAATCCCTTCCTGGTTATTTACATGTGTCCCCCGTCCCTGACCCCCTACACACTCTGTCTTTTCAATGCCAACAAGTTCACTTCTCACTGCACACACATGCCCTCTCCTGCTCCGAACCACCCGTCGCCCTGCACAACTATCACGTGCGTGCCTCAAAAATGTTACCTGTGTAACCGGTGTTGAACTGGGCTGGCCAGCCCCCTATATTCACTGGTCCTAAGAGTTTCTCCCTCACCAAGGTAATACTTCCTACCATCGATCAGGAGATGGTCGTACACCCAGGATGGCACGTTTCCCTTCTTCCCTGGCCTTCTTCAAATGAGGTGACAGTCTTTTCCTTATCTCCCTTACACGCAGGGAGAAGTCTTCCCCCCACAAAACACATTAGTCCCCTTTAGTTTACTCCTGGCCTTAAGATTTTTCTCTTGTCCTTGAAGAAGGTGCAGCATGCGATGACAGGTGCGTTCGGTTTGCTGCTCAGGCGGTGCACCCTGTCAAAGTGGACATCAGCAGCCAGTTCCAGCTGGTCCGTCATCAGCTCTCGGACCCAAGCCTCACACTCCTCCTGCGTCTCGTTCTGCCTACGGTGAAGACCGTGAAAGATCAAATTGTTCCGCTTGGAACGCCCTTCTAGATCGTCCGTCTTCCTTTCAGCATCCTGGATCCTCTTCTTTAGCTCATCATTTTCACAGCGCAGGTCATTCACTTCTTGTCTCAACGTGTGAACCTCCTCCTGTAATCCAACCAAACCATCACGGATACCTTTGATGTCATCTTTCATATTATCAAATTTAGTGTTCATCGTCTGAAGCATTGTCATCAAGTCGAGGTTGGAGGGGACATCGGACATTAGAGAGGACGAAGTCTCACGTGATGACGAACTTGCTGTCTTCTCAGTGCTGACTCTGCGGCTATCATTGGTCAACGAGGTTTGACGTGCTGTCCTTGCGTGGTGGACCGGGGTTTAGTTCCACATCACATTGCAGTAATAAACTGCCCCAAAACAGAAGCGTGAGGAGGCAGCCTGTCATAACACCGTCTATACTCGTCCTAAGTTTCAATGTCTTCACGTACATGGCGGCACTTTTTCTAGCTCTCATCAGCATGAAGGAGAGAAATACTGGTATAAAACAGCCACACCGCACACGGAAATCCAACTGTGATGATGGCATGGTATATTACCAAGGTAACAGCAAGACATATAGTTGAAAACACTGCCCAAACCTACTGTAATTAGCACTTTTAAACAGAGCCAATTACCATGCGTCCGCTGTGTCTGACTACCGCTCACACCCCCGAGAGAGAGAGAGAACTGCCATGCATTACAAATAATCTTTCGAGAAATTCTTTACACGCTTCAAATGTATGTTCCCAGAAGCGATTTACATTGAAAGTCATTGCGAAAGACGCCCCATATATGCCCATGTTATCTACGACTGGGAACAAAAGCAAATATAATCTAATACCTCCCCACTTTCCTGTAGTCTGTCCAATCGACTCGTCAGTTCACCCATTGCATCTGCCATCTGTACTTCCACTTCGTCAGACTCAGCTTCAAAGTTTAATTTGTTACTCGGCTGTTCGGCACTCCCAGGACTGTCACTTTCAGTGTTAGACGAAGAGCCACCTGCCTTTCTTTTGAACCGGCTAAAAAAGCTTTTAAAGTGAGACATAGTGATTAGGCCTGACTGTCATTGCGTCCACTTACGTAAACAAGTAAAGTTAATGTGTGAAAGTGCACTTAACTTGCGTCAGTTCTTTGTTGGTCAATTAGTATTGAATGTTTGAACTTCTCTCTAATTCTGTCTCTCAGAGCTACAAGTACGGTTAGGAGTACAAGTCTAAGGAAACTTCTCCCTGAGCCACTATTGAGTATTGTGACAGTCCCGAGAAAAAAAAATTCTTTCGATGACTACTACCAGAAAGTTGCTCCATCCATGACTAGTAAGAGAGAGTGTGGAGATGAAATTTTAAACATAATTCTCATAGAGAAAAGTCCTTCCCCTGGAGGACACACCAACCCACCTCCAACTCTCGTCACAACGTAATACGGCTGTGACAGTCCAATCAGAGAGAAACAATCCACATGTGACATGGCTGTGACACAGTGCTCCTGCAATGCAGACAGTCAATAGCCCGGTCATTATCCTCGCTTGCGCTTCAGATGAATGTTTTTGTCTTCCAGATCTGTTTGCTTGACACATGAAATGAGAACTCTGTTTGCCACGAAACGCCAAGCATTATCTTTTTTTTTTTTTTTTTTTTTTTTTTTGAGTATGTCCTGTTGTTTATGGCCTGGTAGACTACACTACAGAATTTCGCTATCGCCCTCCAAAATGCCAATACACGCAAAGAAAGAAACAGACAAAGTAGCTAACCAAACAAACAAACAAAAAAAAACAAACAAAATTCAAAATATAAAAGATGAAAAAAAAACACACAAAAGCAAAACAAAGCAAAGCAAGAAAAAAAAAACCCAAACAAAAAAAAAAACAAAGCAAAGCAAAAAACAAACAAACAAAAAAAAGCAAACAACAGACCACACGCAAACAGAAGTCTGTCAACTGTCCATGTCACTTAAAAAAAATCTAAACAGAGGTCAAAGCCACAACGGAAAAAAACAAAAACAGGGAATCATAACTGTTTTCTTCCTTGAGCCACATTTCATTTTGGTACCAAGTTTCCTGAAAATCAATCCAGCAGCTTGCGTAAACTTCTGAGACACACACACACACACAAAAACAACAACCAACAAACAAACAAACAACAAACACAACAACCACAAACCCAAACCATACAGAGACGACCAACACAATCAAACAGTGATACAGAGACGACACTTGAACACTGTCGAAGACACACATAGAACACATGAACAACTCGGTCTGTCTTTTAGTGGAAGCAGAACAACTCGGCCTGTGACACACAGATGACATAGAACCTGTCTTTTGAAGAACTCGGTCTGTCTTTAGTGGAAGCAGTGACACACAGATGACATAGAACACTTGAACAACTCGGCCCTGTCTTCAGTGGAAGCAGTGACACACAGATGAAACAGAACACTTCAACAACTCGGTCTGTGATTCATGGTCAGTCCATGTACAGTCCACCTTCACCTTCAATGCAAACAAGATAACGGCTGTCTTTGAGGTCAGCTACCGGTAAGGTAATGTTGCTTATAGCCCAGCCGATCACAAAGGGCCATATCAGGGCTGATGTCTTTATGGGTTATCTATAGGTCGAACAGACAATAACTTTCAGTATGGTACTGCCCCCCTAACCCCCCCCCCCCCCCCCCCCTAGTATTCTCACCTTTTCCCATTCAACCACTTCCCTTCTCTCCCCCCCCCCCCTTCCCGCTCCGTTCCCGTCCCTCTCTCATCAGCTTGGTAGCAAATTCTTCGTGCAAGTCCCACCCCCCACTCCACCCCCACTAGTGGGTCAGTGTGTCAAGGGTTCAACGACCTGAAGGAGTCGGCTTCCTGTCAGTACATGAACGGGGTCACCTCAACGGCTGAGGACAAACTGAGGTTGCTGACCGACGGATAGGTCGTTGTCCTCAGCTCTGACGTCCTCACCTCATTCAGTGGACGGAGATAACTATCCCAGGAGGGTGAGGGAGGGGATGGGGGTGAGATAGGGTACAGGAGGAGGGCGGGGGTGGGTTCGGATAACACTTCTCTGAACCCACCAGATCGACAACACGTTCACGCGGGTTCATTTGCTGGCAGTGTGGCTGCTAAAGCGATCATCTGCTATGAAGCCAACTTGACACCCAGAGAGGAATGCTAGTGTTGAAAAAAAACAACAATCCTTTTCCTTCCCTCCCCCCACCCCTTCCTGCTTATCTTCTCCGCTTCTTCCCTTCCCCCACTATTCCCTCCCCCTTCCATCCCCCCCCCCCCCCCCCCCCACCGTCCCCGTCCTATCCTCCTTCCCCTAAGACTGCAGGTTGGTTTGCAGAGGGAATAGTTGTGTCGTGTTCAGGTCACGGGAACAGTAACATGGTATGTCTGTCGTTGACGCGTTTCCGAGTTTTCTCTCTCTCTCTCTCTCTCTCTCTCTCTCTCTCTCTCTCCCCCCCCCTCTCTCTCTCTGAGACTGTAGTCAACATCTCTCTCTCTCTGTCTCTCTCTCTCTCTGTCTCTCTCTCACATGCGCGCGTGCGCGCGCTGCGCGCACACTCATTTTCACACACACACGTGCGCACACACACACACACGTGCGCACACGCACACGCGCACGCTTGCTTACAGACAGAGAGAGAGAGAGAGACACAGAGAGAGAGAGAGAGAGAGAGAGAGAGAGAGAGAGAGAGATCAAACAAGCTTGTGTTTGCTTCAGCTGCTTTGTATTTCAAACTTCACCTCATGTTCCGCACGCTCCATATTCTGCTTCGTGTGTGGCCGCGCGTCTGCAGTGCTCCAGATGATGGCCAACACCGCTGACACGGACCGCGCCATTGACAGGGATTCAGGTAAGGTCATTGAACTTCGTTAAGATGGGAAAAACGGCCTTGGTAATCGCACAACAATCCACATACTCTCTCTCTCTCTCTCTCTCTCTCTCTCTCTCTGTGTGATCTGGGGGCTCTCGCCTAACTTGCTGCACACACTGCACAAACACTGCACTCCGGACACCCTCTCTCTCTCTCTCTCTCTCCTCTCTCTCTCTCTCTCTCTCTCTTTGTGGCAGCACTGGACACACACTGTCGATGGAAAAACACTCTCTCTCTCTCTCTCTCTCTCTCTGGGTGCATCTGCCCCACACTGAAAAACCGACACCGCTCTGTCGTCTCTGTCTCTCTCTCTGTCTGTCTCTCTGTGATGTAGGGGCTGTCGCCGTAACTTGCTGCACGCACTAGGCCAGACCATTGCTACTCTTTACACTGATCCGTACACCCGACGTCAGCCTGCAAAACGCTTTGTGGTGCGGCCAGACGTGGTCACCTCGGGGTTCAGCCCTCTGTCACACTGAACGACCCACAGTGCGCATTGTGCTAGACCGGAGTTGTGGCAGCATGGGGGATAGGGTGAAACTGTCGGATGGAAAAACGGCTCCCGCCCTGGCCTTTGGAACGGCCTTTGTGAGTGCATCTGCCCCGCTGCTTCAATGCTGTCTCTGCTCTATCTCTGTCTGTGTTTTTTCTGTCTGTCTGTCTGGTCTCTTTGTCTCTGTCTGCATGCCCCCCTGCCGCCCCCCCCCCCCCCCCCGTGTGTGTGTGTGTGTGTGTGTGTGTGTGTGTGTGTGTGTGTGTGTGTGTACGTGCGTGTGTGCGAGCGTGCATGTGTGCGTAGCATTCATTGTGGGTGTACTTACAGTATGTAAATTTCATTGTGATACCCTACCAGCCACCAATGGCCTTTTCAGGACTCTTTAAAGATGACATGCGGAGGAAAGGTCTCTGAAAAAAAAACGACCGCTACAGCCTGAAAACAAACACAACAGAAACAACGACTGACATGGCCCGCGACACGATGGACATCCCCATGGCGGACAAGGCTTGGCTGTGTTGAGAGTGCCAGCCCTTCCACTTATTCGTTATTTCCAGATTGAACGAAAGCATAAAGAAATTAAAGAAAGATCTTTGAATCTTGTCAAAATTTCTTTGAAAATTCTAGGTGGGCAAATAGGCTCTGTGGAAGGGGTAGCTAGGGTCCAGCCTGGACCTGCGACCAGTTTCACTGATTGACCCAGAAGAAAAGTAAGTTGAATCTAGATTCTAAGTCTAGAGACTATGTTAGCATTTATGCCTTATATTTCAACAGAGACTATTGTTAGCACTCATGCCGTATATTTCAACAGAGACTATTGTTAGCATTCATGCCAGACTATTGTTATTTCAACAGAGACTATTGTTAGCATTCATGCCTTATATTTCAACAGAGAGACTATTGTTAGCATTCATGCATTATATTTCAACAGAGACTATTGTTAGCATTCATGCCCTTATATTTCAACAGACTATTGTTAGCATTCATGCCTTATATTTCAACAGGGACTACTGTTAGCATTCATGCCTTATTTTCAACAGGCTAACGCCATGCCAATGCTTGCTAACAGCTGTTAAATTGATCACAGAAAACTGCTGATCGACTAATTGCTGTGTGGAAGGTGACTCTAATTAACGTGTGCGCTTGGACTAAGTGTATTTCAGTACCTAATTACACCACCTACACATTTGACTAAACCGTTTTTTTAGTTCCACATCACTTGTTAAAATCCACACCAAAGGAAAAAAATGGAGGTAAAAAAAAAGGCATGCAAAACGTTTCCGTTTGTCTGATTGACGTGGGCTGAGACCTCCTACTTCCCTTAATAAAGGCAAAACGTTTCTGTTTGTCTGACGTGGGCTGAGACCTTCCACTTCCCTGGGAGTTCAGAGAAGAAGTGTGAAGACTCGTCAGGCTGGAAACCTGGCCACCTACACCTACAAACCAGGTTCTGTAATACCTACAGCACCTATGGTGTCCAAAATGACTGACCTAGCACAGGAACAACCCCTAGCCACCACGTGGCCAAGTGGCCAACCTCTCCAGCAGTGGGCCTACATCACGTGACCAACCAACCCAGCAGTGGGCCTACATCACGTGGTCAACCAACCCAGCAGTGGGCCTACATCAAATGGCCAACCTCTCCAGCAGTGGGCCTACATCATCTAGCGTGGACATCCATCAACAGGACCTACATCACTCAACCAACCCAGCAGTGGGCCTACATCACGTGATGACCAACCCCGCTAACAGGACATCAGACTCAACTCCAGCAGTGGGCCTACATCATGTGGCCAACATCCGCCCAGCAGTGGGCCACATCACGTGGCCAAACAACCCAGCAGTGGGCCTACATCAAATGGCCAACCTCTCCAGCAGTGGGCCTACATCAAATGGCCAACTCACCCCAGCAGTGGGCCTACATCTAGTGATGACATCCGCTAACAGGACAGAGACTCACTCCAGCCTCTCCTACATCTGGGCCTACATCAAATTGCCAAGACTCTCCAGCAGTGGGCCTACATCTAGTGATGACATCCGCTAACAGGACAGAGACCGGTGAACCTCTCCAGCAGTGGGCCTACATCTAGTGATGACATCCACTAACAGGACAGACTGGTGAACCTCTCCAGCAGTGGGCCTACATCTAGCGATGACATCCGCTAACAGGACAGAGACTGGTGAACCTCTCCAGCAGGACAGTCCTCAAGCAGCTAGGTCATCGTACTCTTGCTGGACTCCAAGTCAACTTAAGGCAGCAAGACGTTCCTCACCATGTCTTTGAGATGACATCAAGTGAGAACAGGCCAGCTGTGTGAGGCCAGGCTGAAGCTGTCACCAACTCATAAACATTGTGGACAGTTTAATCTTCAAACAAGGTTTTTGTGTGTGTGAACATGCACTGAACTTGTGTCAGTCTATTTGTTGTGCACACATCATTTCATGTCGGACTCCACTTCCAGGTCTGTCTGTCGTTCGGTGCACAAGCACTTCTAAGGGCACAAGCCTGAAGTAAATTACATGAGGAATAGTTTTAACAATCCAAAGAAAGAAAGAAACATTTTTTTTAGTCGCAAGTATCGGAATTTGCTCCTTCCATAACTACTAAGAGAGAGGGAGGAGTTTGATTTTAATGAAGAAATCACTCTATCGTAACAGAGAACACATTCTGAATCCTTCTCTAGATGACCACGCTTTCCACTGCTACTCCTCACAGATGACAACCGACACGTCTCTCCCCATCAGACTGAGGCAACCAAGAACTGGGCAAGGATTCGCCAAGGAAAGAGGTCCTATGACGGCATGACATGAACAAACTTCAAACTTCAACGTTTTTAAGATCGTTGGCGATGATGAACGTAATGCTTGAGATTTCCCGTTTTGGTCAGAACTTCGTCACAGGGTCGTCCTCTATGCTTCTTTCATGTCATATACTGGTGTCAAGTAGGCCTGAGAGATACAGACACCTGCAGTGTTCATCAGGAAATTTTTGAATAACATCCCAGAAGTGGCATCAGTTTGACTGTGTGGTCCCAGATTTCCCAGCTGATTCTAAGGCATAGTCAGCAAACTCTGAACACAGCTGGATGGAGCAACATCACAGCCGTATATAACGCAGCCGGATGGGGCAACAACACAGCCGTATATAGCGCAGCCGGATGGGGCAACATCACAGCCGTATATAACGCAGCTGGATGGAGCAACATCACAGCCGTATATAACACAGCTGCATGGGGCAATATCACAGCCATATAATACCTGCTAGATGGCTGCTTCAGGAGTAAAATCTGACTAATGGAAAACATCAATTGGTTCGAAGAAACAAGCGAATTCATTTTTTTTTTTTAAATCGCAAAAAGGGGAAGTTTATTGTGGGGTTACCTCAGCTAACATATGCATTTAAAAAAAAAAAAAAAAGAAAAAACATGATTTCCGTGTCCAACTTCCTGTGCAGATCCCAAAGGAGAAGTTAGGTGGGGTGTTAGCGCAAGCGCTGGACGCGGGCTACCGGCACATAGACACCGCCTACGGCTATGACAACGAGCGAGACATCGGAGAAGTGCTTGACCAGTACTTCACGCTGGGAAACTGAAGAGGGACGAGGTGTTTGTGACAACCAAGGTAATTGCCGTCTTCATTGTCATCATTATCTATTGTGTGTTATCATGTCTTATGATGGCTTTGTTATCTGTTATATGTTATCATGTCTTTATCATCTATTATGTGTTATCATGTCTTTATCATCTATTATGTGTTGTCATGTCTTTATTATCTGTGTTATCATGTCTTTATTATTTGTTATATGTTATCAGGCCTTTATCATCTATTATGTGTTATGTCTTTATTATCTGTTCTGTGTTATCATGTCTTCATTATCTATTATGTGTTATCATGTCTTCATTATCTATTATGTGTTATCATGTCTTTATTGTCTATTATGTATTATGTCTTTATTACCTGTTTTGTGTCATAATGTGTCTTTATTATCTATTACGTATTGTCATGTCTTTATCATCTATTATGTGTTCTCATGTCTTTATTATGTATTATGTGTTATCATGTCTTTTATTATCTATCATGTATCATGTCTTTCTTGCCTATTATGTGTTATAATGTATTTACTATCTATTATAGGTTATCATGTCTTTATAATCTATCATGTGTTATGTCTCTTATTATCTATTATGTTTTATGTCTTTATTACCTTTTATGTATTTTCATGTCTTTTTTTATTTATCATATATTATGATCAGGTCTTAAATAACTATTATGTATTATCATGTCTTTATTTATTATCTATCATGTATTATCATTATTGTCCCTCGCCGTCGCCCCCTCTCTCTCTCTCTCTCTCTCTCTGTGTCTCTCTCTCTCTCTCTCTCTCTCTGTTCATGGTAAATATTTATGACTATCTAAAATACTTGTGCGTCTGATTATGTTGTTACAAAATATTTTTACGTGATCATTTCGAGTAGTTAGTGAGTGCAATAAATTTTTCTTCCACATGGGCTTGATACCTAATATCAACATATTCTTGATCAACTACATGTCAGTTCCTATTAGTTCGCTGTATTTGTTTGTTGGCACCACAAATATCAGTGTATATCTCCAGCATATGGGCCTTTGTTGGTGAAAATCCATCTGAAATCCACCCCCCTCTCCATCCCCACCTCCCACTCTCTCTATCTCTCTGTTAATAGGGTTTCCAGATGGTGTCCATCATTGTACTGTGTATGAACCCCCCCCCCCCCCCTCTCTCTCTCTCTCTCTCTCTCTATCTCTACTCTCTGTTTCTTTCTCTTGTGCGCGCAAGCGCGTTCGTGTTCGTGCTCTCGTTGCCTCATCTCCATATCAAGATTTTCTTCATATATGATTTTATCTATATTTGTTCCATGATTTTCAGTCAGCTCTTTCCTGGGTTATGTTGTAATTATCATTAAGGTGTTTGTCTTTAACATGATTTTTTTTCCATCAGTGGTTTCAGTTTTACTTGTTAAAGGATTCTCTCTCTCTCTCTCTCTCTCTCTCTCTCTCTCTCTCTCTCTCTCTCTCTCTCTCTCTCTCTCTTCTCCTTTTTCATTTTTTAAATTTTTTTTATGCATATCATTCTATTATACCTTCTACATATGTTCGTGCAGTGTCAAAAATTATTACATTTTGTGCTTTACCACTTCTT
Source organism: Conus betulinus (assembly GCA_016801955.1). NCBI lineage: Eukaryota > Metazoa > Mollusca > Gastropoda > Neogastropoda > Conidae > Conus > Conus betulinus. The sequence goes on from JADBJO010002863.1 coordinate 156,332, forward strand.
TCCGTTTCTGATGTTCTCTCTCTCTCTCTCCCTCTCTCTCTCTCTCTCTCTCTCTCTCTCTCTCTCTCTCTCTCTCCCAAATTCTGCGCATATTTTGTCATATTCATTTTATTGTCTGTTTTTATACTTGCTAATTGTTTTCCATTATAGCCCCACCTCTCCCCACCCCACCCCACCCCACTCCTCTTCTTCCCCTTTATTGTTTTTTTTTTCTTTCATTTCTCTTTTCTTTTCAATTGATGTTCCATAATGATTGCATTACCGTTTTATTTATTTTTTGTTTGTTTGCTTTGATACAGTATTTCATTTCACTGTATGTTGTAGTCCGTACACACGGCGAGGTTTGGATATAAAATAGCGCGTCATCGCTTACCTATTATCCTCGTAAATAAAGAATTTTATCTTATATATATATATATCAAGAATACTGCTAAAATGCCTAATAAAATTCTTAAAGTGCTCAACCCCTTGGGGAGCAACATCTGTTAAAAATAGGGTGATAAAAGGAAGTTTTAAAAGCCACCAACAGATCTGTTTCGAGAAAGCGCTCTCGTCAGGATGGTTTTGGGGCGCCTACTGCCGGTGTTATATGGCCTGATGTCACTGTTTGCACGTGCGGATTGTTCGTTTTTTTTTTGGTTGTTTTTACAGTTCAGGGTGCGTTTGCTGACAACGATTTCCATTTGTGCCTGCAGTTTTGTTTACTATTTCTACTTTAGTATTTAGGGTTGCTAGGTATGGTTTGCATAGTATTAACCATTTTTCTGTTGAACATAGGTTGCATCTTTTTGAAATGTTGTTGTATGGTGATGCCCTTTTTATGATTTTCCAGGATATGTTATAGTTTGTTTTTTGTCTTTAAGTCTCCAAATATATTTACTCAGTTCTGTTTGGTGACAGGGTGGAAACAACTGCAATAAAAGAAGCCTTCATAACCCTTAAAGACCATAAACCCAATTTCCACAACAACCCAACATGTAGACTAATAAACCCATCTAAATCCGAACTGGGCAAAATAAGTAAGAAAATCTTAGAAAAAGCCATAAAAAACATAAAATCAAACACTGAATACAACCTCTGGAAGAACACATATGAAGTTATCCAATGGGTTCAAAACCTTTACAAACAGAAGAACTCGACATAGTAGACTTCTACCCATCCATAGACGAAGAGCTACTCACTAAAGCTCTGAAATTTGCTAATAAACACACAGACATAACAGGGTCAGAAATGGAAATCATTTTCACACCAAGAAAACTTTACTACTCTACAGCAGAAATGATACATGGATCAGAAAACGAATAAAAACTCAACATTTGATGTGACCATGGGATCGTATGACGGTGCCGAAACATGCGAACTAGTCGGACTGTTTATACTATCCAACATCCAAAAGCAACTCGGAAAGCAAGTCGGACTGTACAGAGACGACGGCCCTCGCCGCGCTAAACAACAATCCAAGAACCATTGAAAACAAGAAAAAAGAACTATGCAAAATTTTCCAAAACCATAACTTAAAAATCACCATCGAAGCAAACAAAAAGGTAGTGAACTACTTAGACATAAACTTGACCTCAACAACCACATATATAAACCATACAAGAAACCTAATGACACACCCATTTATGTAAACATCAATAGCAACCACCCACCATCTATACTAAAACCATACCCAATGGCATAAACAAGAGATTATCTAATCTGTCACATAATGAAAGAGTATTCAACAATGCAGCAGCAGCAGAATACAAGAGGCATTGCAAAAAAGTGGTTACAGCTACAAACTACAATACACCCAGATAACAACATGAACAAAAACAAAAAAAAAGCAGGGAAAAGGAAAATCACATGGTACAACCCTCCATATGATGGACGAGTAAAAACAAACGTAGGAAAAGAATTTTTCAAAATTTTGACAGCATCCTTCCCAAAAGAACACAAATTGTCCAAAATATTCAACAAACACCATCAAACTATCATATTCATGCATGCCTAACCTTAAAAATATAATTGATTCATCCAACAAAATGAAAAGCAACACAGCAAAGAAGGGTGAAGAAAGGAAATCCTGCAATTGTGCTAAAAAAAAGAACAGTGTCCCTTAAGCAACAAATGCCTCTATAACAACATTGTATACCAAGCCACTGTGACATCAGAAATGAAAAAGAAACATACATAGGGATCACTGAAAATCACTTCACTTCAAAACCAGATACGCAAACCATAAACAGTCATTCAACAAAGAAAAATACAAAAACCAAACAGAACTGAGCAAATATATTTGGAGACTAAAGACAAAAAAATAAACTATAACATATCCTGGAAAATCATAAAAAGGGCATCACCATACAACAACATTTCAAAAAGATGCAACCTATGTTCAACAGAAAAATGGTTAATACTATGCAAACCATACTTAGCAACCCTAAATACTAAAGTAGAAATAGTAAACAACTGCAGGCACAAATGGAAATCGTTGTCAGCAAACGCACCCTGAACTGTAAACAAAAAAAAAACGAACAATACGTGCAGCCAATCCGCACGTGCAAACAGTGACATCAGGCCATATAACACCGGCAGTAGGCGCCCCAAAACCATCCTGACGAGAGCGCTGGCTCGAAACAGATCTGTTGTTTTTAAAACTTCCTTTTATCACCCTATTTTTAACAGATGTTGCTCCCCAAGGGTTGAGCACTTTAAGATTTTTTATTAGGCGTTTTAGCAGTATTCTTGATAATAGCTCCTCACGTTGAGCACTGTGGCCTGGTGAATTTCAAAATGGAGGAATTAATTTTAGACAATCGACAAAAAATATACCATTTTCCAACCCGCAGTTCTACTTAAAAAGATTAATAGAACAAACTGAAAAATTCGTACGAAACATGAGATGGAAAGCATTTTTTTCTTCCTGAATCCGAATGCAAAAAAGAGGACAAAAACACATATGACTTCAAATCATGGCGATCTCCACCAGCCATAGATGAAATGAAATCTTTTGAGGATAAAATGAAAAGAATGATAGCCAACATAGAATTCAAAAAATCAACAACGATTTCCAAACATCATTAAAAAATGAAATAAAACAAATACAAAATGATAAAAAAAATATTCGTGAAGGCTGACAAAACCAGTAATTACTACAAAATGGAACCAAACGAGTACTCACAACTTCTTGATAAAAACATTCAGAAAAACTACACAAAAAGCTGATAAAACCATACACAACAACATCCGAAAAAAAAAAAAAAAAGAACTCGTACACCACATGGATCTAGGTGACAGGGTGGAAACAACTGCAATAAAAGAAGCCTTCATAACCCTTAAAGACCATAAACCCAATTTCCACAACAACCCAACATGTAGACTAATAAACCCATCTAATCTAAATCTGAACTGGGCAAAATAAGTAAGAAAATCTTAGAAAAAGCCATAAAAAACATAAAATCAAACACTGAATACAACCTCTGAAGAACACATATGAAGTTATCCAATGGTTCAAAAACCTTAACAAACAGAAGAACACAGTATTCATCACATTCGACATAGTAGACTTCTACCCATCCATAGACGAAGAGCTACTCACTAAAGCTCTGAAATTTGCTAATAAACACACAGACATAACAGGGTCAGAAATGGAATCATTTTCCACACCAAGAAAACTTTACTCTACAGCAGAAATGATACATGGATCAAGAAAACGAATAAAAACTCAACATTTGATGTGACCATGGGATCGTATGACGGTGCCGAAACATGTGAACTAGTCGGACTGTTTATACTATCCAACATCCAAAAGCAACTCGGAAAGCAAGTCGGACTGTACAGAGACGACGGCCTCGCCGCGCTAAACAACAATCCAAGAACCATTGAAAACAAGAAAAAAGAACTATGCAAAATTTTCCAAAACCATAACTTAAAAATCACCATCGAAGCAAACAAAAGGTAGTGAACTACTTAGACATAACACTTGACCTCAACAACCACATATATAAACCATACAAGAAACCTAATGACACACACCCATTTATGTAAACATCAATAGCAACCACCCACCATCTATACTAAAAACCATACCCAATGGCATAAACAAGAGATTATCTAATCTGTCACATAATGAAAGAGTATTCAACAATGCAGCAGCAGAATACCAAGAGGCATTGCAAAAAAGTGGTTACAGCTACAAACTACAATACAACCCAGATAACAACATGAACAACAAAAAAAAAAGCAGGAAAAGAAAATCACATGGTACAACCCTCCATATGATGGACGAGTAAAAAAAAACAAACGTAGGAAAAGAATTTTTCAAAATTTTGACAGCATCCTTCCCAAAAGAACACAAATTGTCCAAAATATTCAACAAGAACACCATCAAACTATCATATTCATGCATGCCTAACCTTAAAAATATAATTGATTCATCCAACAAATGAAAAGCAACACAGCAAAGAAGGTGAAGAAAGGAAATCCTGCAATTGTGCTAAAAAAGAACAGTGTCCCTTAAGCAACAAATGCCTCTATAACAACATTGTATACCAAGCCACTGTGACATCAGAAAATGAAAAAGAAACATACATAGGGATCACTGAAAATCACTTCAAAACCAGATACGCAAACCATAAACAGTCATTTCACAAAGAAAAATACAAAAACCAAACAGAACTGAGCAAATATATTTGGAGACTTAAAGAAAAAAAAATAAACTATAACATATCCTGGAAAATCATAAAAGGGCATCACCATACAACAACATTTCAAAAAGATGCAACCTATGTTCAACAGAAAAATGGTTAATACTATGCAAACCATACTTAGCAACCCTAAATACTAAAGTAGAAATAGTAAACAACTGCAGGCACAAATGGAAATCGTTGTCAGCAAACGCACCCTGAACTGTAAACACCCCCAAAAAACCGAACAATACGTGCAGCCAATCCGCACGTGCAAACAGTGACATCATTCTCCCTCTCTCCTCTCCTCCCCTTTCTCTCCTCTCTCTCTCCCCTATCCCTCCTCTCTCTCCCTCCTCCTCTCCTCTTCTCTCTCTCTCTCTCTCTCTCTCTCTCTCTCCCCTCTCTCTCTCTCTCTCTCTCTCTCCCTCTCTCTCCTCTCTCTCTCTCGCCTAGTTTCCAGATTGTGTCTGTCATTGTACTCTGAATATGTTAGATCCCCCCGCCAACTCTCTCTCTCCTCCCCTCCCTCCCTCCCTCTCCCCTCTCCTCTCTCTCTCTCTCTCCTCTCTCTCTCTCTCTCTCTCTCTCTCTCTCTGTCTCTCTCTCTCTCTCTCTCGTTTCGAGATTAAGTCTATCATTGTACTCTGAATATGTTAGATCCCCTCCCCACTCTCTTTCTCCCCTCCCTCCCTCCCTTCCCCTCCCTTCTCGCTCTCTCTCGTTTCGAGATTGTGTCTGTCATTGTACTCTGAATGTATCAGTTCCCATACTTGTTCACTCACATCTCTATCCGCCCCCCTCCCTCCCCCCCCCCTACACAACCACACCACACACACACACACACACACACACACACACACACACACACACACACTCCTTATCCTCTGTTATTCTTCTATCTCCCTCTTTTCTATTCTCTGTTCATCGTGTTGCTGTTTTGCTGTTGCTGTTGCTGTTGATTTTTTGCTTTTGTTGCTGATCTAATTACGGTCGGTTATTTTTGCACACATGATGTAGCTTTTGGATGACGTGCATGGGCAGGATGACGTCAGAGGGGCCGTGGAGGAGAGTCTGCGGAGACTGAAGTTGACCTATGTTGACCTCCTGCTGATCCACCATCCGTGGGGCTTCAAGGTCAGGCTGATTACAGTCGATTTAGATGATTCGATGGCTATGGGGATGGCATTGATGATCGTGGTGATGAAGACCATCGTTATAACTATGGTGATAATAATGACGATGCTGGATTGATGACGATGCCAATGACAAATACTGACACGAGAGGATTGGTGCAATAGCGGTGCCTGTAAAGAGATGAAATGCAGCCAGCATCCCTTTCATATAAAGTTTGTGACAGTTAGTCCATGAAATCTATTCTTGACAACCTAGAAAATCACAGTCAGTGACAACAGAATATTTCTTTCATCCCTGTTTTAGCTATCCGACGACAAAATTGAGAAATATAGGAATTACCAACTTTTATAGACATTTCAATCTGGAGCAGCAAACGCTATCAATTTGTATATCTTTGTTTCTAGTTTTGACATGTATTTTAAAATTGGTCATCTGTGGTACAACTGAT